>CM042448.1:1395000-1517500 GCA_023631565.1 Gymnocephalus cernua | reverse complement strand
GTTACTCCACTGTGTTCTAGTCCCACTACCTTCTTAAAGTGGAATTACATTTGGAGAGTTCATATTACAGTCGCCGTTGTGAATTAGAAAGGTCAAAGGTCAACATCAGAAACATAACAGCACGGACGGGACGGCACTTTACGGATGTGTTCTCTAATGTTTGGGACTTTTTGAGGGCGTTTCGTTACAGATAATTAGGCCCATTGTCGATAAGACAGTGAGGAATGTCCCTTACGCTTTCCTAAAGCCATGTCCACATGAAGACGTCTGACGCATCCAAACGTGGATTTGTTTCAAGAAAAGTTGCGTCCAAACGAATCCATTTGTAAATGACTCAGCACGCTACTTCATATGCCAGGCCTGTAGGCGGCGCTGTTACTGCTACAGAAATTAACCAAAAGCGGAGAAGAAGAGCAGCCTTCAGTCACTTCCACTTCCTTTCATAACATGACTAGCTTGTTCCAAGGGGGCGGGCTTCTCTCCTCAGAGCGAAGCCGCGATGGCGCCATTTTGCTAACCCCTATCCATCACCCGCCGTTAGCATCCCATTGACTTCCATTCATTCTGGCGTCACTTTGACAGCCAATAACTTTACATCTGAAGCGTTTAAAGACTTGATTTGTCCGTTGTTTATTTCTAAAGAAACACGACAATGTATAAAAGGCTCCGTTACCTTGTACCTCACGTTATGGCTCCGTAACAGACGTTTTTATAAAAATAGGCTAACGGTTGGGTCATAACCACGAGACCTACTGTCTCATAGTAGAGGAATTACCGTACAGTACAGGAGAAGCTCGCAGGCAGTTTGGACTTACATCAGCTGTTTAGTTTAATTAGTAATGTTAACTAGCATTTTAGTGATCAATAATTAGCCTGTGCCTATGTTATCTCCTTACATATACCTACGCTCTCCGTCTCTGATAGATTGGGAATGATTGAGATTTCTCTCGGCACAGCTACCAGAAGACTTACAACGTTCAGACACGTTGCTCACGTCACATCTACGTCATCAAGCTCAGTTTGAGGCTGCGCAGTAACGCTCAGACATCACCGGGGAAGTGCTGGTAAGAGGCTTCACTTGTCTCCGTCAAAAACAGCGGGATCGCTGTGTCCATTTTTATATACTGTCTATGGCTTGTTCTCTCAATACATAATACATTATTTATATAGCACCGTAATACATCCATGGACTAGACTTTAATAACTTTCACCACTGCTCGTTATATAAAGGCCACCGCTAGAAAACGTGTCTTTGTTTACACTGTATAATGTGCTGTTGGATTGCTTTTTATTTTGCAATTCTGTCTGCTATCGGACATGATTGCAATGCGCTAGCTAGCTAGCAGAGCTAACATCGGCAGTCAAACGAACAGGAAAGGCATGTACCAAAGTGAGATGTGACTTCAATTTTGAAATCTTCGGAAAAGTGATCACTTCCTACTCCCATAGCTTCTAAAATAGTTTATCCCTGACTGAGTCATCGCTGTGTTTGACTTATTCCTACCATGTTTTTATTATATTGTGTTAAAATGACACATAAAGCACCTTTTTTTTTTTTTTTTTTTTTTTTTTGCAACTTTGAGTTCTGGTGGGTTTTTGGCTTTTTGAGAGAAAACTTTTAAATAATAAGCTGAAGCTGCTCTCAGTTTTGGGAATAATTTATGAGAAAATGTACGCTTGTTCCCACTGATTTCAGTCTGACATCCAATCCAATCTCTTTCTGTGACCGACTGACATTTACACAAAATGACGAAGCCCGCCCACCCTCTGGGCCCTCCGCCCGGCCTAGTAAGCCAGCGTTCAGAGTGTTTAAAAACTGCAGTTTGACCCCAGCACAGAGGAGGGTCCACACACTGAGTTAAATCCTACTCCATATCTCTGTTGGCATAGTTAGAATTCACAAGTGCTCGGCTCTAACTGGAAGGCCCTTCTGATTTAGAGAAAACCCACAATGCCCTCTATTGTTGCTGTGAACTTTTGACTGCGTGGGCCGGGGCCTCGACAGCGGCGAGCTGCGCTGAGGAGTCGGCATGCGGGGCGGAATACTTGACATTTCTCCGTGATGACAGCCTTGTTACTACTCTGGTTTGCGTACTGTATGCATCCTCTCTCTCTCTGTGTGGACCCACGTCTCCCGTGGCAACACAAAATCTGATTTGGATGACAAATACTTTCCGGCTCCGGAGGGTGGATTGCTTTTGGCAAACTCCACCCAGCTTGTACTCAGATTTGAAGGCCTGACCACTTTATTTTCAAGGACTGTTTGACATTCGCTGGGCGTAAATGGATTCCCCGTAGGGACACAGCGAGCATGATTAGGATAAAGTATCAGGAGCTTCTCTCTCTTGTATACACAAGAGGTGCGAGAACAACAGGAGCTAAGAGAACACACGTCATGTACAGCACTGTCGTTACATGAATACCTCGCTCCAGTTGTGGTGATGAAAAACCCTTTAAATGACCTGAGAGGCTTTTATTTGGAAAGGCTGACATTTTGGAGATATTCTTTCCTCTTCCTTAACACCCACCCAGACAAAAACAAGAAAAAAATATAGACAATACTCAAGATCATTCAACAAAATAGCAACAAAATAGACAATAAACCATATAAACATATGTATAAATGACAGCACCATGAGCCCATCATACACGTCTCTCCGCAGCATAAAGCGTCTTAGGAGCCTCCAGAAAGTTCAGGTACTTTCCCCATTTTCTAGTGTAGTCATCCCATCTGGCAAACTGTTAATATGACATCTTTCCAAACGCCGCCACCCTAGCCCTCTCACAAGCCCCCCCCCCCACTCCTGGATTGAAGGCGGCACCCCTTCATTCTTCCATCCTCTTAAAATAATCTGTCTGGCTATCATTAAACTAGTCTGGACCCAGCTTCTCATGTGCTTATTTATCCCGTTTAGGATCGACCCATCTCCCAGAACAAATGATCTCAGGCTGAATGGAACCTGCAGTCAGACATAAGTTATCACGTATCCCGGTCCAGACTTCCTGGACCTTATCACAGGACCATGGGACGTCAAGTAAATGGCCGTCCGCTGTCGGCATTTTGATAGATGAGATATGACGTTTTTATCTGTACAGAAGGAATGATATGAAGGAAAATTACTAACATTATTTCTAGTAGGACTGCTTCTGCCAGTACCATTACTTTTACTACTGCAGCTGCTACAAACCACCACTGTTACAACTGGAGCTACTACTGAAAGAAGTATTCAGATCCTTCACTTAGCCTAAGTAAAAGTACTACTACAACACTGTTCAAATACTCTGTACAGTAGAAGTGTCGAGTAGAAGTAGAAAATATTGCTTTTTTTAAAGGGTAACTACTGTTTTTTTTCAACCTGGACCCTATTTTCTTCTGTGTTTTTGTGTCTAAGTGACTGATGGGAATAACAATCTTTGACATTGGTTATTATTATTATTATTATTATTATTATTAAGTGTGAATGCTGTAACTGGCAGCTACTGACCGGACTGTAATGTAACCCTACAGACGTATGTGCATCGTCAGTCAGCGTCCACTACAAGTTGTGTTGTTGCTGCTGACAGACTCAGATTATTATTCTAAGTGTCTGACAACATTATGAAAGGATCCCTGCAGAGATAGACATTTAAAACCTCTTTGAGACCTTTCTGTTTAACCAGAAACGGCTCTGAAGTCACTAACTCTAAACCCACCAGACTCCATTTAAAAAAACTATACTTTTAGCGTGTATAGAGCCAACGTATTCTCACATGTAAATCAGTAAACTATGTGTTTATTTCAACCAAAACCAGAGTTGTGATGGTTGGAAAAGAGGAAAGACGACCCAAAACGGCTTTTCATAGTTTTATTTAGCTTCTGTCAACTTTGAATGGAGTGTGTTTAACGATGCTAACACGTGATGTCATGATTTTCATTATGCGTTAATCAGCTGATTATTTTCTCCATTGATCGATCTTGTTTGGTTTGTTAAAAAAAATCTGAAAAGTGAGGAATGGCGTCACAAATACCCTGAGCCATTTATATGTTTTATATTCATAAATCTTAATGTGTAAAGTAACTAGTAACTAAAGCTGTAACAGATGAAGGTAGTGGAGTAAAAAGTACAATATTTCTCTGAGATGAGGTGGAGTAGAAAATGGAAACAATTCAAGTAAAGTACAAGTGCTTCAAATTTGTACTTTAGTACAGTACTTGAGTAAATATACATGGTTACATTAATGCTCCAGTTATGACCCAGAAGTATATGATACAAAAATGTCTTCTGAATAAACTAGTAGGTGATATATATTTTATATTTTGTACTTTTTCTGTTTTATATTTCATATATTAGTTATAATAAGTTTTATGTTAAACTATTTATACTAAATATACTATAGAAATTATTTTACATGTATTTATTTATATCTTATTTTTTAAATGTGTGTGTCTGTATAGCTATATATCTTTGGGGAGCTTTTATTTAGTGTCTTTTATTTCCGTTCTGTGACCTTTGACACCGCGCTGGAGTCAGTCAGTAACAAGCAATAAAGTTGAGAAGAAGAAAAAAGTCAGTGGGTCACGGCCATGTGCAGCAGGTGAGGCTTTATTAGTGCTATTATTAATAAACAGAGATATAAATGTCACCATGTACACTCCTCAGACTTTGTCCAATGTTGTTGTATTGTTTAAATTAAGATGCAAAAGTATTTAAGCGCACAGGGCTTAATTAAAAAAGGGCTAAATGAATTAGCTCGGCTAGCTTTAGCATGCAGGTGGGTCGCTGGGAGCTTTAATAACAATGTTGCCAAAGCATGAAAAATAAGTTACTCGGAGAGTACACAATACAAGTGAATATGAACACATATTAACACAACATTAAGATTGATTGATTTATATACAGTTTATCTTGTGTATTTGTCTGTAATGTAACGTATGTAACTCTTTGGCTATAACTTATGTTCAAATAGTAATCAGTCCCTCCAGAAAAACCTGATTATGCGATCGCAGACTTCAACGCATAATCAGCCAAAGTCTGCATATTTATGCGGGGGGGCCGCATTTTTTCAAATAAATAAATTGCCGATTTCCGCGCAAAATATGCGGGTCTTGCATGATTTCATAATCCCCGCATTTTCGTTGCAAAAAAGTCACATATATCTCAGCAGGAAGATGAAAAATGTTGCGTTTACTTCACACGAGAGCAGCCATTTTCCCCTGTTGCCATGGGAACGTTATGAAGTAACGTCATTTCACCTACTGAGAACACAGTGTTGGGGGGGGAATCACTTTTTTTTCTCTTTTTCATCAAACCGCAGTTTTTGCAAGTTCCCGCAATTTTTGCAAGTTCTCGCAATTTCATCGCATAAAACTGCATAAATATCCCGCATATTCCATCGCATTTTTTTAAGAAAACGTGCCGCATAATCAAGGATTTTTGCCCTCAACAATCACAAAAAAACTCCGCGTTTTTCTGGAGGGACTGAGTAATATATAAATGAGCCTGTCCAGTAATGTTATCAGCTAATGTAATGGTGTCAAACTAAAGAGTAACTTCTCTTTCTCATGATAAGTTATACCGTTTGAACTATTTACAGCACGTGTCAAACTCGAGGCCCGAGGGCCAAATCCGGCCCCTCGCAGGTTTTGATCCGGCCCGCATGCTTTTTTCGACCTTTTTTACGCCTATTCCGGCAGTTTATGCGTTTTTTTTCCAATGTTTTAGGCACTTTGTTTGAATGTTTTGGATGATTTAGTCAATGTTTTGCTACTTTTTTGGAATTTTCTTGGTGCTTTTTACGATGTTTTCGGCACATTCTGATGTTTTTGTCACTTTTTCAGACAATTTTGACGCTTTTTTTCTGCCTTTTTCCAACATTTTTGGCGCTTCTTTCAACGTATTTGTTGCTAGCTGAGGAACTTTTTGGGGTCTTTATGAGGCCCAAAATGTAAGTGAGAAGACTACAGTATATTATACATGCAATAATACAGTCAAAATATTTGACTTTTTCTCTTAAATAAACACGCCAATAGTCTCTACATGTCTGGCCCTTGATGTGATTCTCATTCCCCAGTGTGGCCTTCTGGGAAACTGAGTTTGACACCCCTGATTTACAGGGTTCGTACACCATTTCCAAGGTCAAATTCAAGCACTTTTCAAGCACTTTCAAGGTCCATTTTAAAGCTTTTTCCCAGCACCTTACACCACCGTAAAATACATACCAATACATAGTCAAAATTATCATTTAGTGGTTTTATCACATTAAAATAGATAATGCTATAAACAGCTAAAGTTGTGTTTTGTAATAGCAGAAGGATCAGATATTTAAGCAAAACACAAGTTTTATTTTTCAAAATGTATCACTGTCAGTAGACTTTGCTATCTAACCTGAGTCCGTGTAAAGACTGAGCACTGAGTGGGATGATTTGAGCTTAATGACATGCAGCTGGCTCATTCTGGGTCAAATCAGAATAAATCAAGTTAAACAGTTGCTGCACCCTCTCAGATTTTGCTCAAAGTTTATGCTACCCTTAATGTCACTCTTTTCACACTTTTTTTTTTTCCAAATCTAGGGCATGCTGTACAAACTTGTAATGGTTCAGTCATATTGACATGTTTGTCTTCCACCCTACAAAGTTTGGGCTGCCTATGAATAATACTTTTCATTATATTAATGTCCAAATATTGCTTCCCAGATAATGTGATTTCCAGGCTGTAAAACTGAAGTTATGTCGAGGGCTAAAAATATGAAGACATGCTGTAGGATTTGAACATATATTTTTCAGGCCTTGGTTTTGGGACACATTCTTGATATAGACGAGGTCGGTGCAACAACAACCTGTAATTCCATTTTAACCCAGAAGACTCTGACACCTTACAGTAGGCTACTTGTATGACAGGATTTCTGTTCAGCAATCAGCGGTTGTTGTTACGCACCGGGCTAACGTTTACAGGTTTTAATTTATGGGTAGTTGACGTTCAGTTACTGCGTGATGTACCTTTGGCTATGTTCACTGCATGTTCCACTCTCAGTCACTTAGCCTGCAAATTCCTAGCTAGCAGTTACTAGCGTAAACAAATGGCCACGCCAAGACCCGCCCTTCAGTAGCATTTATTGGCCAGGCGTCCATGCTTACGCAAGGTAACATAACCCCATGTGTTCAGCTCCTGTCCCCTGACCAATCGGCTATCCTAACCTCAACAACTCGAGGTCACATGCCTAACCCCAACCAATCGAGCTGCTTCGTAGGGCGGGTCTTCGCGTGGTGGCAGATCCCACGCAGCAGGTTTAATTTTAGGGTCGCCAACATTTTATTTCTCCATTTAATAAACGAACTATTCGGTCAGATGGGTATTTGTTGTGAAAGAAATACAGTTACAATTTCAAGCATTTTCAAGCATTTTATCCAGAATGTAAGCACTTTTCAAACCTTGAAAACACGACATAAAAATTCAAGCATTTTCAAGGATTTCAAGCACCCGTACGAACCCTGTATTTACTTTAGCTTTGTGTTTACAACGGGAAGCTGACAGCGGTGAGTTAGCCGTGTGCTAGGTGCTAGCCTTGGCCATGTCTCCCAGCTGTAAACAAAAAGAAAACGCTCAAAAACACTTCCGGGACCGGTTCTTCGCAATAAAAGACGTGGTTCTACGTAAGTCACACTAGGGCTGCACAATTAATCACAGTTTTATGGAAACAATATGGACTAGTGCAATATCCAAATCGCAGTGGGGCGCAATATTTGTTAAAGGCTAAATATGTGTCTAACAGTTCTGAATGAAGTATTGTGGAGCTGCAGAGACGTCCTGGACTACACATCCTCTCCTACAGACTACAGAAAACATCTTTGTTTGGTACAGATTCTTGCAGAAATCACACTACACGACTATAGTACATTTTTATTTGTGTTTCAATGAAAATGAGAATGATGATCCAAAAAATGTATCATATCTCAATCGCAACATCAGTCAAAATTATCGCAATTTGACATTTTCCTCATATTGTGCAGCCCGAATTCACACATTATGAAATATTAAAGTTACTCTTTAAGACATTTTTGTGTGTAATAGTCCATTTTGAAGTGGTAACTGTAATATCAGGAAGGGATATATATGGTTTTACAAAAAACTCTGATTGATGTAATGGTGCACACACATATATTTAGTCAGTCCCTGCAGCCCAGTCGTATGAAGTTCATGTACTGACTTTTTCTTTTCTTCCAGAGGAGAGAATAAACCCCTGGCTGGCGCGAGAGCAGCGGTCCTCGTGGTCTTCACACGACGCAGGTTTTGCAGCAACATGAGATGCGATGTAAGGTAAGATGAAGCTACGCAGTTGTCACAAAGCTGAATGTTTAAATGTGAATATGCATGTTTCCGTTACTCATGTAACGAGGCTAGTATTGATAGTGTTGACGGCAATACAAATGCTGTTCATTGGATTGGAGCATCAATAACATATCTACTACTGCTGCTAATGCTACTTCTGCTTCTGCAGTAGTACTAGGGACACAGACTGGGGTCTCGGGTCCTCCACCAAAAAATGTCTTCGATTTAACCATTTCCTGCCTTTCTACATGCATATATAGGGACTATGGTAATAAAAAAATCCAGAATGCCGGAAAGATTAGTACTAAGCTATGTATCTTTTAGGGCTGCCCCCCCTCTTAGTCGATTAGTCGACTAATCGGTCATTTTGGTCTTAATCGACTAAGATTTCTTTAGTCGATGAGTAATGTTTTGTGCTTATTCATGCTTAATTACTCATTTCCAAGCAACTTATGAGAACATTTCTGGTGAACACAAGATTTAAAGTGGTGCTTTTGCAGGATTAATTTAGGAGAAACTCAGTTTTCCAGATGGTTAATTAACATTTATATCGCGCTTTTCTAGTCTTAACCAGCTCTCAAAGAGCACAGCTCTGTCGATTACATCAACTAATCGATTAGTCGACAAAATCATATAAGTGTTAGTCGACTAAGAGTTTCTTTAGTCGAGGACGGCCCTAGTATCTTTATTGCTTAAAATCTGGGCCAATCACTGAGACTTATAAATAAAATAATATCAAATTAATTTGAAAGTGGAGGGAATACAAATGGGATTTTCGAGAAGTGGAAATTACGCGCTGGTGTGTGACGATACATAGATCTGGATCAATTGTATCGATTCCATCCTCAACGATCCAAAGTATCGATACGTATCGTCATCTTTAAGATGCGCCTTTATTTTGAAATTCCCACTTTTCATATATATATATATTTTTTTTTAATCAAAAAGAGTAGTTTTTTTTTTTACTTTAAATGTCTGGAAAAGCTTAGTAATGAAATGATCAAATCATATGTTAGTTGCCTTTTTGTAAAAATATCTAAATGTCACTGATTGCGGTAAATGGACTTAACGTGTCGTCTCGTCTCGGCCGCAGGTCACTTTAATCAAAATCGCATCGAGGCAGACTTTGTGATATCTGTAAACATCATATCGTTGTCTTTAGAATCAGTGTTTACACCCGTAGTACCTGTAGTACTAGTACATACCTACTCATACATCTACTCCTCGACTCGTACTACTACTGGTACTGCTACCTGAAGGTTTGGAAGTGAGTCAGGAGACCGCAACAGATGAAGGAATCAGGTGATCTTGGATTCAAGTGGAGCTTTATTAACAAAGAACAAATTTGTCATGACATGAGACCATCTGAAGATGTCCACAGCGTGGGCACCAAAGATGTCCTAAATCTGTCTGTGGCGAGAGGTTTTATATACACGATTTTGTCCTTCACCCTAAATAACTTGAGCTGACTTGTCGTCCTATAGCCCTCAGACAATACCTGTTAGGGCGCTCTCTGTGAATAGAATTGCTATAGAAAGATATTTATCTGTTTGACTCAGTCACCTGATGCTCAAGGCATTTCTCAAAACAGCTGGAAGTGCTCGAGCCTAAATGCACACACTTGAACCTACTACATGCTGAATTACAATAAAATATATCCTATCACTACCTCTGAGTACTCCTTGAGTGTTGTGTCTGTTGGTAGCGTTGACTTGGAAGTGTGTGATTTCTGTGGACTTCGAGGTAAAACGTGTGTACTTTTAAGTGTATGACGTGAAGCAGTTCTTGTCGAGCCTGTAAGAAGTACAGGAGCACTGATTGAAGGAAACGTCTTTAACATCCACTGTGTTTAATATCGATGCTACATTTTTCCATAGGCACTGACCTAGAGGACCGTTACAGTGATTAATGTGCATTGGTAGGAGCTCCTCGCTGCTTTTTTACTTCAAAACAAGTGCGATCATACAACCTCTCTGCTGTTAAATCACACTCGGAGCCCTGAAATATCCTCTGTTTTGAAGTCCCGCGGTGCACAGATGAAGCCCAGCATGGTAATATAAAGCAGGATATGTAACCTCACAGCTCCTCTGGACCAAATAGCAAGTGTTAAATGAGAAAAGGAGTCTTTGAATAAAGAAATACATTCTTATTGGGGAGGTGAGGGGCTGACAATGAACCCCCTCGCTCGTAGTTGAGCCTGCGAGAGGCCGACTTGTTCATCCCTTGTTATGCCGCTAATGTGTATGATTTAAGGGGGAATTATGCACATCTCAATGTGCCTATAAATGACATTATTCATGCACAGGTGCTGCACTAAGCAGCTCTTGAATGATAATTAAGATAATCTTTTTCTTTTTTTCTTCCTTCACGCTTGCTCGCTCCCTTTTCTCACGGATCTACTTTGTTCAGGCAATATCTCCTGTGTCAATACCTCGCTAGACTGCAGCCCCTCTCCCCTCAGCCATTGTCTGATCCTTATTCAGCACTAAAACCCGCACTAACAAGTGAGACCACGTCTATGTTTCTCCCCCGAGCCCGACGGTATTTCTGAGAAATAACGTGCCAAGTTGAATTAAAGTGAGAGAATAAAAAAGGGAAGAAAAAAAAAAAAACTTTTGCAAGGCAGAAACTTGGCTGCAGCATTCCCGAGGGAATTCACCGCGCAATGAATTTCTCAAACGAGAATATGAAGACATTGATGTCGAGCACTTTGCATATGATAAGCTCTTTTTCCATAAAGAGAAATGATTAGTTTTGGAATGGTTAGGAAATGTTGCTGGGGAAAAAGTGTTCCAGGCTCTCGGATATTAAGGACATTTAAAATACATTTGAAAAAAATAAAGAAATTTTGTCATAGTTAGGAGGTAAGTTATGCTAAATTTATGGTCTAAACTCAGGTTTTCTGGTAAAAAAACGCACTAAAGCTAAACTATCTTTATTTGCACAGAAAGGACACATGACTCAGATTTTTCGTGTTGTGTTTGGACAGTAGTGAGGCGCGCGGTGCCAAGTCTTGGTGTAGAAATGCATCATGACAGAGATAGTTAGTGGATCCAGCTTGGTTTGTGTTATTGGGGAGAACCAGAGGCTTTTGGGCCTGGAACCCCTCTCCACTGTGGTAAACAGTGAGTGATGATTATCGTCGCTAACCGAGAGGAAATCCAGCTGTATTGTTTTAGCACGGCCACTTGTTTACAAGAACCTCTCTCCAGTGGACGGCCGGCGCTGTATTCAGTTTTCTTTTGTGTGCAAATCACTCGTTTTGTTTGTATTTTTTCGATTTTCTTGTTGTGTTACGCTCGGAGTCGGCCCTCTCTCTGGCCCATGTTGTCAGGGAAGCCATCCAGTGTCTTTGCGGCCTGCAGCTGGGTTGCATTACCCGGCTTTTGCCACACCCTTTCATTTGAAGTAAACACACTGGGTATGTATACCAGAGCTGGGGAAAAAATAGGAGCTGCAAATAATTCCCAGCATTTGTTTTAAACTGCTGGGTGGAGTTAGTCGGACTGCCAGGTGAGGATAAGGTTGCATATCAGAGATGGAAAGTAACTTAATCACTGTGCTTGAGTGCACTTTTGAGGAAGTGTATTTGATGCAACTTTATACTCTATCCCACATCTCTGAAATATTCTACTTTATACTCCACTACGTTTATCTGAAAGCTGTAGTAACTTTGCAGATTAAGATTTTACATATGAAACAAACACTTGGCTCACAGCATATTGCAATAATCTATATTAAAGCAGAACTAATCAATATTTCTATATTAACAGTGGATCCAGTGACCATTGTGTGTGTGAAATAGGTAGTTTTTAGCGGCGAATTACATGCTTTTACTTGTAATGGAGTATTTCCATGTTGTTGTATTGCTACTGTGTCTTAAAATAAAATATCGGAGCACTCCTCCCACCACTGAAAACTCTGGAGTTTAAACACCTCTTTGGGGCTGTGACACACTCCACCCATCTTTGCGAGTAACGTTTGGTCCCAGATGGATGTTTGGATTTTTTTGTTACCGTGGTTTTGCGGCAGTAAAATGTCATTGCAAAAGTCAACAAGCCCTCAAAAGCTGAATGACAAAACAGGCTGCTTGTCTTTGCCTTCAGGCATTTTCTGATCCTCCGTTATTGTTCGATACCATCCAAAGTGTGAATAATGAAAGAAAAATCAGTACTGCAGTGGTTAGGTCACTCTCCAGTACTGCTTTTTTTTTAAAGCCAAGGTAGGATTAAAGCATAATAAGGAATCTAAACCAAGAGAATAATTTGAATTAAGCACAGTTACACAGCAATTAGTGACACTTTACAGGCTCAACAGCAGCTCTTACAGTACTGTTAAAGGAAAACCTTGGACCGCAGACTACATCTGTCATCGCTGCAGTCGCAAAAGGCAGAATTAACTTCCTCTAAAACCCAGATTTCCTCTGCAAATGACACTGAATCATATATATTTGATCCGTGCCTCCTGGCTACAGCGTGTCCTGAAATGTCTTTAATAAGGATGAGGATGTTAAGGGGCTGGTATAGCTCCAGTTTTAAATTAGAAATAACCCGGCAGAACGCTTGACTTACAGAAAAGGTTAGGTTTAAACACAACACATTAATCTCTGCTTCTCGTTTGCACATTTATGGATCTGAGTAAGTGTGTGTGTGTGTGTGTGTGTATTCTGGACAGAAACACCCACTGCCATTAACCAAAATATGAAAAAGCAATTACAGAAATGAGTGTGTGCAGGGAGTGGAGTGGAAGTGTCCACTGATATCCTGACTAAAATATGAAGAAGCACATTTTTAAATCAGTGTTTCTGTGGAGGGTGGTTTGTCTGCGCTATCACCTTAATCTAAATATGATAAGGCAAAGATAAAAATCAATAATTATTTGGAGCATAATATACTCTGAGGATGGGGCTGTGTGCAGCACGGCCGTATATATCAGCACTCCCGACAGCAGCAGGAATGTGTACGCAGGCCTCACAATTTCCACCCGGTTGCAACGATAGATGCTCATATCTGTTTTCACCGGCTGTGTGTCTTTATTTCCCGTTTTTTTTTTGTGGCAGAAATTGCAGCCTTTACTGATGACAGGCAATTTGAAAGAGCCCTTGTTGAATAGTCACAGGTGCCGCGTTTGAATCAAGCAGAATGGCTTGCAAATAGCTGAAGTGGTTTTTATTTTTTTCCAGCGTGCAGGAAGAGAGCACACAAAAGTCCATTCAGAATGAAATGCTGTTTTATGTGGCCATTAGCAGATTGGAGTTTTAGTTACGGTAATATTTTGCTGTGACAGCAGTAGTCCCACAGGCTGAGTTGAGCCACACCGGCCCAAGCAAAGAACCACAACTTGGCTTGCA
Organism: Gymnocephalus cernua; assembly: GCA_023631565.1. Taxonomy (NCBI): domain Eukaryota; kingdom Metazoa; phylum Chordata; class Actinopteri; order Perciformes; family Percidae; genus Gymnocephalus; species Gymnocephalus cernua. Next base: position 1,503,844 of record CM042448.1, on the reverse strand, counting down.
GCTTAAAGGTGTCCTGTGGACTGTTTGACCACCAATGGAGCAGGCCTGCTGATGACCACTGAAATGCTTAACGTCCCCTTCGCTCTCATGTTTTTGAATGTTTGCTGTTGTTTCCACTAATGTTGAACATATCCAATGAGATTATCTCCGTCTCCAAGACTGAAACCGTGCCTGGAATCAGTTGTTTGGCAACCCATTTACACAATGTATTGTGTTGTGCTGCCTTGAAGTGCTTAATGGCCCACATCTGCATTTCTGCAAAATGCTCAGGTATCTTGTCTTTTACCATGTTGCTCCGCTTTCAATCCGCAAGAAAAGAGTGAGTGTGTGTGTGTGTCTCTGTTTACGGCTCCATCCCCAAATATGTGTATGTGAGTGTGTGTTTGTGTCATATCATTTTCAACATCCTCATCACTACGATCATACACAACAGAATTAAGCAGGAGAGATGTGTGCAGGGGGACGGGGGTGGTTGGGGGGGGTGAAACATCTTTGTTCCCTCTCCTCTTTAGAAAGCTTTATCCGGCCCGTCTTCACTGAAGCATACAGGATGTGCCTGATGTTTCCTTGGCAAAGGAAAAGGTAAAAATAGAGGAGATTCATCTGGTTTGAGTTCTGCGGCACCACATTACTTTTTTTTTTTTTTCCTGCTCTTTTTGTCGTGTTTTTTTTGTTCCGCGGTCCTGGGCCCTTTTGTGTGATTGAAGCTCAAACGGACCAGGAAATGCAAATAATCCCGGTTCTGAAGACGTCCAGTGACGTGATCGTTGGGACGGTACGGGCCGACTCGCCACATTAAAGGCAGCGTTTGAGCGAGAGATGAGTGGAGACTGGGTTAAGTTAAGCGAGAGGAGAGGACTTCAAAGCGTGCTAGGTTTGCCTGCCACATTGGGAGTGACGAGATGTGTCTTTTATTAATAGCATTCACCAGAGGTTCTTGTTTCGGCTCTCAACTTCTCCCATTGTTCTACAATCACCGCAATGTGGGGACAGAATGAAAGCAGTCGTTTCACAGCTGCAGAGCAAATTACACCTTGATTACATGGGCGGGAGGCAGTTGAAGGATTTACAGTTTGATTGTTAGACATGTTCTTATTTATATCAGATTTTAGGCCCTTTGCCACTCTGTTAAAAGTACTTTACATTTAACTTGACTTTCAAGTTGCAACTTATTGCAAAGGCTCAGTTTAACATGACATGCTGCACTACTTCAAAAATCAGTTTTCTGTCCATAATTTAACTCCTTTTTTAAAATTGGATGAATTGAATGCTTTGAAATCATTATTTCCTATTAATAAAAAACTGTAGAAGAAAAGCTATAGTGGCACTATGCTTTCTATATTCTTAAGTCCCTGTGCACAATATATAGTTAGTAGGAAGCTTGCTAGTCCTAGAAGAAAATTGATGGTGAGAGTTACAGTACAATAGAACAATGTAAGACAATTGAGAGGAATATAAAATGCAGCAAAAGTAAGAGGAGAAACAATGATAAATCAAAGACCGAATTGATGCAACCGGCAGGTCTTGGCCCCTCAAAGGGTGGTGGTTTATTGTGTATTTTTTATTTGGATATATAGCTTTTTTGTGAGATATTGGATGCTTTTGACTCTTCTTGGCTCCAACAAGTATTCAGGTGATCAATCTGGGAAGCATTTAAGGGATAAATTAGATACAAGTGTCGGGAAAGCCTTCGATACTGCCTAACATGCTGGTATCGGCAAGTACAGATACCACTTAATTTATGTTCTTTTTGTTATTACTGACCGTCAAACTGGATAATAAAAGAAAGTTGTATGGCGTTCATTGTAAAATAAATGACGCGCCGGTATCAGATCAGGTATCAGAATCCAATCCTCTTGAGAAAACGGTGTCCATGAAAGTCCGTTTGGTCTTGACAGGTAGCCAGGAGAGTTGGTCGATGTTGTGTACACAATGCAGAGCTAATCTAGCAGCTCGGAGGTCTCGTCGTCCCTGAAATGTGGTCAGCATGTTCTGATTAAACTCTTGTTATGGCTCTACGTCAATGTCACCGAGACATTTGATGTAATTACGAGCGATTCTCCTGCATCGTATCAACCTTTAAAATAAATACAAAATAAATAAAGATTTGAAAATGCAGTGTATGTCAGGATGAGAAGATGACTGTGGAGATCCACAGAGGGCAATGTTTGTATTACTTTATTTCTTCTCTACCAACACAAGTTTTGCTTTGCCCCCAAAAAACTCCTCAATTATCATAATAATTTAGCATCAGTGGTCTCCTTTTTTTATCCACTGCTGCACAGAAGTGCATCAGACATTATTTCAGAGATGGCTGATTTGCATATTATGATGCGAGCACTGCCCATCATCCCTGCTCCTCATTAAACATCCGGTATCTCGCCTTCTTTTTGTCTGTTTTTTAGAAAAAGGAATAAAAAAATCTTGATTTAGCCGCTTTAATTCTCCTCAGCGGACTTGTAATTGGTGTTTACGTGATTGGCTTTCACTCCGTTTGCTGCTTTCCCCATAAATCCTTGTCAATCTAAAGTCGGTCGAGCATGTTATCAAGCGTACAGAAACAAATAATGCCACAAAACGCCACAGTAAACATTCCATAATTGACTGTTTAGGAGCGCGATCATCAGTTAGTTTGATTTGAGGATGTAATCTGCTTTTGTGGATTCCGGGCCATCCAACCAAAATGGAGCCGAGAGTTAATGCAGCTCCAACCTCTGAGCCATTTATGCTCGTTGAATGTACTTGTATTGATTAAGTTTGAAAGGGCCATGTTTTATCATCGGCCAACACGAGACTTGACAATCTTAAGGCCTTCAACTAGAAATAATTAGGATCTATTTGAATGCTGAGTGTGGTGCACAGTGCTGAGACAAGAGCTAAGCTTGTTAACGAATGTGGTGGCAATTAAATGCCCCCCTCCTCCCCCCTTGTTTTTGTTTTTTTATCACCTGAAAATTGATTATAATTCTCAGCATAAAGTTTCAAAATCTCTGCCGGCGTAATTGAAAATGCCCGTTCTAATGCTGCGACTGAGCATTGTTTTTGGGAGGTTTTAAATTGTTTCCCCACAAAGGACCAAAAGTATTTTTAGTCGCCGCAGATCCCACATGAAACCTGAGCTGGCGACATGGTTGAAATTAGTCCGTGCTGCTTATTTGAATGCCCTCCCCCCCCCCCCCCCCCCACCCTCCCAATCATCCTCCTTGTTAATTTCTCCACATAGTTTAACATTAAAAATCAGGTCAACCTTTAAGATTTATGAGCAGAGAGGAGAAAAAAAGAATTAATGGTATGCTATTTTTATTCAGTCAGTCGTCTGTTAATTTGGTATGACCTTAGTCAAAGGCGGTGAAATAACAAACTCTACTTACTTCTTCTTAAGACCAGACCCCTGGTCTCCCATGTTGCTTTGCCGAGGATGTGAGAAGAGAAGGGCCCAGTGCCAGCCTCGGTTTCTTCAACTCTTATCTGCAAAACTCAACACACAGGATTTTCAGGACTTCAGTGGCACTAAGAAACTAATACTCTTTCATCTAATTTCATAGCGTATTGTTTCAATTAAAGTGGTCATATTACGCTTTTTGGCTTTCCCCCTTTCCTTTATTGTGTTATATATCTTTCTTGTGCACGTGATAGGTTTACCAAGTGAAAAAGTCCAAAGTCCCCCCAAAGGGACTTACCATCTCCACCAGAAAACACTGTTCACCAACTGCTCCAAACAGCTCTGTTGTAGTCCAGCCTTTACTTCAGAGACACACGTGGTCACTTTGGAACACACGTTATAATGCTCGCCTAGCTGCTAGCATGGCACGCCCTCATACTCTGCTTCTGACTGGCTAGTAGTCCTTACCTAGCTACTGTCAGGACACGCCCTCATACTCTGCTTCTGACTGGCTAGTAGTCCTTACCTAGGTACTGTCAGGGCACGCCCTCATACTCTGCTTCTGACTGGCTAGTAGTCCTTACCTAGGTACTGTCAGGACACGCCCTCATACTCTGCTTCTGACTGGCTAGTAGTCCTTACCTAGGTACTGTCAGGACACGCCCTCATACTCTGCTTCTGACTGGCTAGTAGTCCTTACCTAGGTACTGTCAGGACACGCCCTCATACTCTGCTTCTGACTGGCTAGTAGTCCTTACCTAGGTACTGTCAGGACACGCCCTCATACTCTGCTTCTGACTGGCTAGTAGTCCTTACCTAGGTACTGTCAGGGCACGCCCTCATACTCTGCTTCTGACTGGCTAGTAGTCCTTACCTAGGTACTGTCAGGACACGCCCTCATACTCTGCTTCTGACTGGCTAGTAGTCCTTACCTAGGTACTGTCAGGACACGCCCTCATACTCTGCTTCTGACTGGCTAGTAGTCCTTACCTAGGTACTGTCAGGACACGCCCTCATACTCTGCTTCTGACTGGCTAGTAGTCCTTACCTAGGTACTGTCAGGACACGCCCTCATACTCTACTTCTGACTGGCTAGTAGTCCTTACCTAGCTACTGTCAGGACACGCCCTCATACTCTGCTTCTGACTGGCTAGTAGTCCTTACCTAGGTACTGTCAGGGCACGCCCTCATACTCTACTTCTGACTGGCTAGTAGTCCTTACCTAGGTACTGTCAGGACACGCCCTCATACTCTACTTCTGACTGGCTAGTAGTCCAGGCAGCGCTGCCTGGAAGACGACGTTGGGGGCTTTAACACCAAACTCTGTGGAGGATTGTTGGTAAACTTTTTTTTTTAATTGACAAATTGTCAAGTTTCCAATTGACTGAAGATATGTTATTGTTACATTATGTTGTTGATAAATGTTTTACATTTGACAAAGTAATGTGGTACATTGTGAACAAAGGTCAGATATTATATTACATACAAGTCTAGTCTAAAAATGGCAACCTGTGCTTTAAAAAAAGAAGTAAAAATTGAGAATTGAATCGAATTGTGACCGTAGAATCGAAAATGTAATCGAATCGAGGATTTGGAGAATTGTGACACCCCTAGTATCTGGTGTGAGCCTTACCGAGCTACTGAGCATGTGTGACTCCCAACAAAGATGGTATAGAGGTGAGATGTCTCACTCTGTAGCTAAAACAGAGAGCTCAACACACAGGGTGAAAAGAGGAGCTGCAGCAATGTGCAGTACAACAAAGATATGTTGTTTTTTGAAAATTAAACCATGTAAACCTATTCTGGTATAACCTCTAAATACAGTTATGAACCTGAAAATGAGCAGAATATGATCACTTTAAGCATTCGGTATTAGTCGATTGAAAAACAACAAAAAAGGCGCCTCAAGCGGCATTTAGACATATTTAGAAAAGACACCCTGACGGCCAAATGAGGCTGCTCATCATCCGATGATGTCAAAGAGGTGGCGAGAAATGGTGGCCATAAAGGTTGCCGCGTCGTCTCTGAGCGTCTTTGTCCGCAAGCAAAAGCAGAGGTGCGTCACCTCCTTTTATTTCCCACCTTTCTCTGGCTGATGAGTTCCCAGTGTGACTCTCCTCGTGACAGCATCCAAACTTTGCTGCCTCAGAGGACTGAGCGCTCACAGCCCCCCATTGAAGCATCCCTGCAGGGGTTTTCTTCACAGAGAGGCTAGAGGGGAGGGGGTGAAGGTGAAAGTTTGGCACCGAGCGACAGATCTCCAACAGCGGAGGCCTTTGTTGCCAGGTTGCTCACACTCGGCTACGTGGAGTCAGGTGGCCTCTGACCTGACCTCTACTCTGAGGGAACCGGTGGTCACAGAGGCTGAAATAAAAAAAATGAAAGGAACGGCCAAACTTGGTTCTTGGATGGAAGAAAGGATCGGATTGGAGGAAGGGGAGATTGTGGGGGGGACTGCATGAAACAAAGTGTTCAGAAATAGGTCAACCAGTATCTCATTTTTCTTGCTAAGCTTGTAATCACCCTTGACAGGCACACTGTGGAAAAGGCTATTCAGTTGGAATTCAGGGCTCATCGCTGAATTACGGACCCTAACCATCCGTCTCATGATGTAAGGGAACATTTAGAAGATGGAAGCTCTTTGTTCTTTCTTCATTTTGCTGACAAGGACGAGTTGCCTGTGTTACTCTGCATTAGTTGTGATTGTCTCTTGGTAGAGCCAACATGATGTTCTTCGTGTGCCCCCAGAAGGGTTGATAGCGTTGATGTTGTGCTTAAGGGCACCTTTACGAGAGACAAAGGTATTTTCATTCACTTCCCTAGACCTGTCCAGCTATCTTTTGACTTCCACTTCACCCAACTTGCAAGAAAGACGTATTTTCTAGAAGATGCTTTTATTTTCCTACGTTTTGAGACCTCCATCACTGAGATTGAGTGCTTTTCTGTTTCCTCGATAGAAAGTAGTTCCATTGAAAACTGTTCTCGTCAGGCTTTATGGATTATCCAGAGTAACCAGGACACTGTTTCTGGAAAGACACACTGCTATTGAATTTATAATTGTCATTTTTCAATCCTGTGAGAACTGACTGCAGAGGCCGGTATTAAACCAGGGCAAATAAAACCCAAACTATCCGCCTGCCTTGATGCCCCTTAAGCTGGATGAGAAAATGTTGATTTGTAATTTGGTTGAACTCACCCTTAAACCTTTTTGTTATGCATATTTCACCAGGATATCAATCATATCTGTATGCATTTTTCACAAAACTAGATCAGAAATTCAAGCAGCCTGGAAATAATTGTGTCCTGCTGATGAATGTTCATCAGGAAGCGATTCCCTCGGTTTAAATGTGATCTTGTTAAGCCATCAAGGGACTGAATCTCGCCCATGGGTGGCCAAAGGATACTCTGTCGCTAATGAGGTGTGCACGGGCCCCATGGGTAATGGCAGTGTCACGCCAAAGCTTTCTGGCACCTCGGGGCAGCCGTACGGTGCGGCCTAGGCCTCGGCTGTCGCTGGCATTCATTTGACGCTGAAACAATTAAACACGTCGACCATAAAACTTGGTGTTCATTGGTAGTTGTGATCCCTTCCACTCTAAATACCCATTTTAATATGCACTTTACCCATTATGTCTGTTAATAAGAAGTCTCTTTGAGAATGTGCCCATTGTTGAGTGAGTCTGTTAATTATGACAGCTCAAAGTGCTGCTGTATTCTACTGACTCTTCCTCATAAGAAGCATGATTATTCATCACTACGATAAGAATTAATATGCAGCAAGGCATGCTCCCCGAAATATATTATTATTTTTTCTCCTTCACCAAATTTGAATGCTCCAAATTACACATTCAATCCATCTTTGTTTATGTATTTAACCCTGTTAAACATGGCAGCACTTTGTGACTTTTAAAGAACCGTGGCTTATTGGACTTGGAGCTGGCATCACTAAGTGACAATTTGGATTGTGTTTGCTATCAAATAAACACTTAATGTATCTGGGGATGTAAACAAATGTTCGTTCTCCGCCACGCGTCTGCTGGAAATAAAGCCGAGCTTCAGAAAAGCGTTAACAGTGCTTTCAACCAACATGACACCAGTTGTGATGAAGTATTGACGCCCGCTGTATTTTTGCATGATTAGAACAATGCACCGTAGTCGTGTTCTGATGATATAATGGGTTGGCCTCGGCTGAAGAAGGTCAGAAAGAGAGCAGCACAATGAGGAAGCTCCGTGAGCCCTGAAAACTATAAGTGAAGGGATCAAAAACCCCTGCTGTTTGTACTTAGAGCATTTAATCAAACTGGCATTAGTTCAGCACTGTAGCTTAAACTTTGCTTACCTCCCAATCCTTGCCGGGAACTTGATATTGTTGACAGTAGCTCTGAATTCAGCCATAGACTCAGCAACTAAAAGGATAAGATGGGCTTAAAGGGCTTTTTATAACCTGGCTATTCACCCTGAGACACTGTCAGTCCGAAGGACACACTTCCTCCCAACACCTGTCTGAGAGCCCAGGAAGCTTCCAGCCAGGACAAAGGACGCATTTCAGGTTAATTAACATGCAGATTTGTTGACTGTTGATTGCCATTTCTTTTTTTTGACCATCATATGACCAATGAAAGTGTATCTGTCTGTCTCAGGTGTTGGGCCATACACCTATTACACATACACCTATATTAGAAATAAAAACCATTTAGTTAATGTTTGCATATCAGCAGCTTTGTACAGAGCAGAGTAGTAGGAGTCTGATTTTAGTCTGCTGACTTTCCAGCATGTCATCATCGTCTCTCTGTACCCTTTGCCCTATCACCATCCACCATGTATACTTGTATATAATGTTGCAGAAATGCCTTCAAACTATCACGACTTTAGCAACCAGAACATGGAGCAGAAGCAGCATCTGACTGGCTGAAAACAATTTCAGCTAAATGCAGCAATAAGACAAACCTTCCATCAGCTCGGAGCATTCATTTGATATCCCTGCAGCCAGTAAAGAGGCTGCACAGAGCAATGTGTTTGTCAGCATGTGTGTGTGTATATGAGAAGTTACGTACCCGCGATAATATAACTAAGAATCATGATGCAAGCTTTTCGCCCAGAGTGTTTTTGAGCTCATTTTCAAATGGTAATTTGCCTTATCCGAAGCAAACTCACTGAGTGTAAGTAAGTGATTATTTGCATGGCTGACAATCATTCGGCACGCCTGCGGTCTTTTTCCAAACTGCTCCAGTTTGTCCAGTCTTTGAAAAACTACTCAGGGAGGGCCAGTTCTCTTTGAAATATCCTTTCATTTACCTTATCATTAGAGACAAATGTGGCATAGTTAACAATGACTGAAAAAGCCAGTACTTCTTCATAAGGCTGATGAAGGCTTTGCAGCCAGAAAGTTTTCTTTGTGACTGCTGAATACATACATTGTTAATTATTTTCACCAGCTACTTCTATACTTTTGGTGTTCTTTTTTGCTTAAACTTTCCGAGAGTTTGGTTTGAGCACCTCCCGGCTTTGGATTTTTAGCAAAAGCCAAGTTTCCGTGCCTCTGTTTAATTGGTTATTATCACATTAAAGGCATCATGTTGGTCGGTAAAGTGCAGTAACGACAGGATGCACAGACAGCAGAACAATGCAGTGATTTAGTATCTGCACTCCCCCTCAATCACACTCAAATGTCAGCCACAGACTCATCAATGCCCCTAACCCTGAGCACGCCCCTGAGAGACACACACACACACACACACACACACACACACACACACACACACACACACACACACACACACTCTCACACACCAGCACAAAACCAGGCATGAAGACACAGTCGAAGATGGATTTTTTAGAACTCCCTCTGTCTGTTTTGGTCAAAATCAAACCCACAGCACTCAACTTTTTTGTTATTATAGACCTGAATAGTCTCATTTATTTTATAATTTCAACTCTGTCCCTTTCAGGTAAGTTTATAATGACCAAAATGTAGATTTATTTTAAAAAATGGTCGGAGGGGTCTTTTGTAAAGCTGCATTTTAAGATGTTCCCTACTGTGGCTGGAAGATGCTGGAGTGTTACTCTTGCACATGTTAGCATTGGTCTAGGCTTGAACTCTGGTTGCTCGGACAGAGGAACAGTCACATTCCTTGTCTGACATAGAGGCACTTTAACGCTTTGGTAAAATAAAAAGTAACCCTCTTATTGCAGTGCAAGCAACTATTGCTTTTCTTTGACAACTTTCCATTTAAAAATTACACTTTGCTCAAAATCACCATCACATTTGAGTTTTGGAAAGCTGCTTCTTAAATGCTACTTTGCTTTAGCTGAAAGATATTACTGTATGTTGATAGTTTTACCCTTGTTACTTGTACATCTAAATCAGGGGTGTCAAACTCAGTTTCCCAGAGGGCCACACTGGAAAATGAGAATCACATTAAGGGCCAGACACGTAGAGATTATTGGCGTGTTTATTTAAGAGAAAAAGTCAAATATTTTGACTGTATTATTGCATGTATAATATACTGTAGTCTTCTCACTTACATTTTGGGCCTCATAAAGCCCCCAAAATGTTCCTCAGCCAGCGACAAATACGTTGAAAAAAGCGCCAAAAATGTTGGAAAAAGGCAGAAAAAAAGCGTCAAAATTGTCTGAAAAAGTGACATAAACATCAGAATGTGCCGAAAACATCGTAAAAAGCACCAAAACAATTCCAAAAAAGTAGCAAAACATTGACTAAATCATCCAAAACATTCAAACAAAGTGCCTAAAACATTGGAAAAAAACGCATAAACTGCCAGAATAGGCGTAAAAAAGGTCGAAAAAAGCAACAAAAACTAGGTGGGCCTAAATTTATTGTGAACCTAAATTGAAATGCGGGCCGGATCAAAACCTGCGAGGGGCCGGATTTGGCCCTCGGGCCTCGAGTTTGACACATGTGCTGTAAAGGAACAATTAACTTCCGCAAGTGACACAATGCACTTTAAATCTTTTGCAGGAGAACTCTTTGAAAAGCTACTGGTTCCTTGGGGTTGGACACTGCAGGTGTGTGCTCAAAGGAAAATAATAAAACGCTTTTAGAGAAGAATAACTATTAGTGGACTTTTGTGAACGCATTAGTGTTACATTACTGTAGAAATGGTGCAGTGTGTTTTAACTATTTTACTGATCACTGAAACCTTTAGAAGTCTTGGGGGCAAGAAACTCAAAAACAAAAATGAAACGCTAAGAAAACCACCAAGAACGGTAAAGGAGGGAGGCCGCCAGCCTGCATTCAATACATGTCAATAACAATCTGGTCTAGGTTTCCCCTCGCACTGAGAAATCTGTGAGGGGGAAACAAAAGTCATAGGAGTCCTTCATTTGCCATGCTCATCCATCAATCAGTATTTAGGACATTGGCAAGTGGTAATTTAATAACCAGTGACCTGGGCTGGCAGGAAGCCGGCCTGACAGACAATACAAACTCATTTATCATTGGGTGGGGGGAGGGTTGGGGTGCTGTGCGACGGTGCTGTGCTGCTGTGGATCCTCTCTCTGATCCTGTGATTGTCGCTGCAGGAGTCGCCCTCAGCGAAACACTGAGGGGGTTAGCACACATGAAGCTCAGCTCACAGATAATACATTTTTAGTGCAGCTGGATATATGGAAGCTGTGAGAAAAGACTGTCTCTGGTTACGGTATTTATTGGAAGTTAGTGCAAGATTTTATCGAAATCCCCTTTTTTTTCCACAGTGCAAGTCAACATGACAACCATTCATTACAGCTATATGATGCTTATATTGAGGGAAATGTTCAACACAAGATTCCATGGTTTTCTATAGTTGCACTATTACATCAGATGGAAATATTCTAGATGTCTTTCCACAAACATTAGTCGGACATGTGTGGGTGTGTGTACATGTACATCTGTGGAAACTAAATACTGTATGTCAATTTGAACACGTAATGTACTTATTTTTGATTCGTTGCTGGAATAGTTTTTGCAAAGAGGTGTTATTAACTTTGTCCATGTGTAGAAACAGTTCTCCCCCCACACGTTGCAACCTTTCCTTGCATGCAAAAACATGTTGATCTCCAGAGAACATGCGGACTAAGAGGAGGTTATTTCTGTGAGTATTTCTGCATTTTCACGTCTTTACTGGCAAGCCAGGGTCAGCTCAGGATGTTTCTTCGCCGTTGATTGGTTTAAAGACTCTGATCTTTGTTTGCCCACATACAGTAACATCATATACCTCTGTGAGCTTCTGATCGCGTTGCTGCCAAATTGCAATCAGTGGGCAGGCGTCCACATGAGCTGCCATTAGGCCATGTTGTGGTGAGTTAGCGGGCCTGCCGATGACTCACCCAGCGCGCTTGACTCCTGAGGAGGCAGCAAAAGCTGTAATGTGGATTTTAATGTGCTCTAATGATCTTTTGTATGTCTTGGGTGCTTTCTTTTCCGGCCGAGCACCGCTGCACTCGTGTTAGAGTCGCGGTGTCCTCTGCCAGCGGCATCACCTGTAAAAGTGACCACGCTAATGAGGATGGTGATGGTGTTGATGATGTGTCAAAGTGACAAGCTGCTGCATAATAATGCCCTCACTAACCTGGTAACCTCCTTTGTCAACTCGGGCGGGGTTAGTTATGTCAGCGGCAGTGCATGATCATATACAGCATGATTATATGGAGGTATCATGTAGTACTTAAAGTGACAGTGGCTTTGTTTTACTTCAATTTGTCATCACACTTTTAGGTTATGAATGTCAATGAGACGTGTACCTGGTAGAATAAAGGAAAGTAGGAGAGTGAGTGACTTAAGTCCCAGCCAATCTCTGCTATGATGGCTAAAGGAAGCATTGTTTGCAGGGCCTCTGCAATGTGTCTGGCAGATATCCATGGAGCCAAGAGGATAAACCTTTATGACGTTGGTGATCCCCTGACTTTCCCTCTAGAGCGACCATGAGGTGATTGAACTATTGGATGGATTGTCATGATATTTGGCACAGCCTAGTGCCACCAGGAGATTGAAATATCTCTACACCTTGAGGATGAATTGGTACAAATTTTGGTAGAGACATTCATGTTTTCCAGAGGATGAACGTATCCAACTTTGGTGACCCTGATTTTACCCCTAGCGCCACCAGCAGGTTGACATTTATTGAGTAAAATGCAATGTGGGGCAGATCTTTAGGATCTTTGCGAACTTTGGCAGGTCAACATTTTAGTTTGTCCAATACTTGGGTTAATATAACGCTTACATTTTCTTTACAGTGAGCATTACAGCATCACAGAGCTGTAGGGCTGGGTACCGAATTCGGTACATGTTGACATGTCAGAGTAGGATTTATTACCATTAATGATGGCTGCATTCCACTTTAGGAGAGGCCCTGGTGTTGTGCACGCTGACTCACTGAGATATCTTACTGGGACACTTGATGGAACTGAGCCATCGTTAAGGTTATCAATTTCAGCTGTGCTTTTCCTACTATGACAAGTCAAAATATCTGCTGTGATAAAGGTCCATAAACACGCAGCATGCTTCTACCAAGATCTAAGAATGTCTGTGATTGGCTGTCTAACGTTGCACGTCGTAGAGACACGCAGGAAAAACTGTTACACAGAGACAGCAGGAGCTGAAACATAGATAATGTGTATGTTGTAATTTCTTTTTGTTGTACAAAATTGATATAGAAAAAAGTATTGTTAGGAATCAGTTTGGAGGTAACGATCCATTTGTTTGGAACATTTTTGACCGATGCCCGGCCCTGCGGAGCTGTCGGCGCGGCTGTAGAGGTCTGGTCTTGTTTGACAAAAGAAACTCTGTCTTTGGAGTCACATGTTCGCTCAGGGCTCCACACTGCCAGCTTTTAACACTGAACACTGAAGGCAGTCCTCGAGTCCAGATCAATGGGACTCTGATTAGTGCAGGCCAAAGGGACACTCGTGATTATTACCAATAAGGGGAATTAGATTAATGATTTTTTTTTTTTTTTTTTTGGTTAGTGGACTTCAAAACCTGCAGCTTGATCAAATTTAAGATCAAGTCATCAGTGGAATTGCCGTTGATTTATAAATAAGATAATTGGTCCCCCCCCCCCCACCCCTCTTTCCACCACCAGCTCACTCCGCTCTGTGTTTCTGCTCTCGCTGGCAGTCCGACACTTTTATTGCTTAGTCAAACCTCCTCCTTCCATTTTTAAATTGCCTATTGAGTGGATATCTCTGTGGACTTGCCAGCCTACCATTAGTATCACCTTCCTTCATGCAGCTTTTTTCCCTTTGGTGAGGAAATGTTTAAGGTATTTACTCTGCGTGGCATCCATCTCTATGTAATTTAATTGTCAAATGATACAAGTCATGGCCACGTTTAGGCACAGACACACTTTTATTACCCCAAGGCACATCAAATCTATTCAAAGTCCGTGATCGCGTGTCATAAATGCATCTCAACAAGTATAAATAAAGGGCTTATTTTATGAATTTCAGAAACAAATTGAATTTATTACAAAGGTATAAATAAAAAAGCAGCGAAGGGTTTAGTGTTCTCCTGTCGGGATCAGACCTGCGACACCTCACATGTATGATTTGTGACTCACAGACTGTCAGTCGTGTAGTCAGGTGCTTTCCCCATGGAAGGAAAGAAACACATTCCCTGCCGTCTAATCTGAGGAAGTGTTGTCATTTTTACATTTAATTCTCAAAGACAGAAAAATACCTTTCAACACGTCTGCTGTTTGTGATTCGTACCACAGCATTTTTCTCAGCACGGCTCTTTGCAGGTGATAATTTTGTCTCCGAGTTGTGCGTTTGATGTCAGTGTTGAATGAAACATCACCTCAATAGCTTTTCTTCTCAAACAGCATTATCTCATTACAGATCTCTAAGTGGCATCTGCACACAAAAAAAATGATCTAGAAATTTAAAGGGACCTTGCATAGAAATCCTTTTTACTGTTCACATCTTTGTTTTTTTTTTACGTGAAATCTTTTGTCTCAGTTCTCTCATTTGTGAAGAGATGTGTGTGTTTGTATCTGGAGATATTGCCCTTTCACTACGTAAGGGGAAAAGTAAATCCCAAGAAAAAAATTACTGAATGCCAAAAGTCTTGACAAGAAATTAGATTTCACACTAGGGCTGCACAATATGAGGTAAATATCTGATTGTGATTATTTTGACTGACATTGCGATGGCGATGTGATTCATGATATTGGAGAGGATGATCATTTTTATATCATTCTCATTTTGATTGAAAAATATTCATATTAAAATGATTATAGCGTGACTTATGCGAGCATCTGTACCAAAGAAAGATGTTTCCTTTAGTCTGTAGGATAGGATCTGTAGCACTAACACTTAATTCAAAATGGTTTGACACAAATTTTGGCGATTTGGATATTCAGTCCCTCCAGAAAAACGCGATTATGCGATCGCAGAATTCAATGCATAATCAGCCAAAGTCCGCATATTAATGCGGGGGCTGCATTTTTTGAAATACGCCGCACTTTCGCCGCATAAATTGCTGATTTCCGCGCAAAATATGCGGGGCTTGCATGATTTCATAATCCCCGCATTTTCGTTGCAAAAAAGTCACATATATCTCAGCAGGAAGATGAAAAATGTTGCGTTTACTTCACACGAGAGCAGCCATTTTCCCCTGTTGCCATGGGAACGTTATGAAGTGACGTCATTTCACCTAGTGAGAACACGGTGTTGGGGGGGAATCACTTCTTTTCTCTTTTTCATCAAACCGCAGTTTTTGCAAGTTCCCGCAATTTTTGCAAGTTCCCGCATCTTCATCGCATAAAATGGCATAAATATCCCGCATATTCCATCGCATTTTTTAAGAAAACGTGCCGCATAATCAAGTATTTTTGCCCGCAACAATCACAAAAAAACTCTGTGTTTTTCTGGAGGGACTGGATATTGCACTAGTCCATATTGGGATTTTGATACAATTGTGATTAATTGTGCAGCCCTAATTTCACATAAAAACTAGTACCATTATATGTTACTAAATGAAATATAGCCCACTTAAAAAAAACAGCTATGCTTTTGACAGGACAGGAGGGTTAATTCCAGTCACGTTCGGTTCAAAATATTTGAAGTAAATGAAAGTCCTCACAGAGCTAGATCTGGATTGGCCGTCAGCAGCAGCTCCACTAATTCAAATGAGGTAACCCTGCTGGCCTGATATGGTCAAATTTCAGACGTTCTTTAGTGGTGGGAGCCAATCAGGACCGAGTCCAGCTGTGATGCACACCTTGGATTTTGTCCGTAAACTGCCTGGAAAGAAAGCAAACATCCAGTTGTCCCTCTCAAGCCCAGTCAGATGTAACAATGCTTCTGTTACACATCTGTTATCGTCTGTGGAAAGTAGGGCTGCACGATTTGGAGAAACAGAAATATTGCGATTGCAATTTACAATACTCTGATTGCGATATCATGACTTGATTGTCAAGGAAAATGCAGAAAATAAGCCAGCAAATCATGTTGTTATGCTTTGGAAATGATCAGCAGTCCATGCAAAGCAAACACGATGCAGGACTACACAGCGGCCTCTCAAGCCACAAGCGGTAATGACAGGATAATGGCACATTTTTCTTTCTTTTTCTTTCATTTTCCAAGATTTTCTTGAGTCAGTTGCCTTTAAGACATCATCATCATCATCGTCGGGTGATCTGATTGAGAGCCAGCGGAATGGGGCTGCAAGCACATCATTGAAATGTTCATCTGTGACGCGCTGAAACGTTGTGTAACAGAGGACCAAATTGAGAAGAGTAGTAAAGTCAGTAAACATGCAAGCATGCATGCAATAGCACGGTTGTAGTCTTTTTTTTTTAGCTCACACAGCTGCCTCTTGTCAGCCTTGTGAGGCAGAATGAATTGCTACCTGCTCCTGCTCTGTGGTTGTCAGTATCATCTCCCTGCGCTCAGGGACTAGGCTCACCTCGCTAACAGCTGAGACCCCCCTCCTGGTGTTTATGTGTGTAAGTCACCTGGAAACCCCGTGTAGCCGAGGTATCAGTGGGGCGCAGGTTGCACTCTCAGCCCCAGGGAGCCAGAGTGTTGCTCTGCACATCCTCGCGGCTCAGATGGGATTACAGGTTGCTAACACTTGATGACACAAGTTGTTTCCAACATCCTCGCCCACCTTGTGTGCTAAACACACACACACCCCCGCCCGTAAACTGCCGTGCTCGTGCACTGAACTCACGCACGTGTTAAATCGCTCATAAAATTTAAGTTGTGTGTGCATGCGTGCTGGCTTGACTTCTTACGTGAACGCACACACACACACACACACACACACACACACACACACACACACACACACACACACACACACACAGAGCAAGTAGACAAACGTTACATAAAATTGTATGTGTGCTGGATGGAAGAAAACAAGCATGCAAGCACTAGTTCGCAAGTACAACTGCACCGTCGCATACGCACATGGAAACACATACACACACACACACACACACACACACACACACACACACACACACACACACACACACACACACACACACACACACACACACACACACACACACACAGGCAACACAATCTTCTGCTCAAAATTGATGTCATGTTTTCATGCATGAATGTAAAGAGGCAAGCATGCATGCAGAAATTCACCTCATGGACGCACAAACACATTTTCTACACAAACTCCATAACCGCACAGCTCGTCTCGCTAATGGAATCAGTTTGTGATGTTGCACTAATATCCACCACTGACTGTATGATTGCTCATGGCAGTGTCTGTGTTTTTTTTTTTTTATTGACCATTTTTATGATGACTGGGCGTCAGATGATGTACGTTGCTGTGGATAACGTCTGATATGAATTACATTTTAAGAAGAGACCTTTTTTTTTTGCCCACAGAAAATACTTACTAATACTTTGATTGGCTGTCAGGTGTAAAATGTTTGTACAAAGCTCTTCAAACAGGGGTTCATATATTAGAACACGCAGGGTGATATATGAGGAGGTATGTCCTCAGTAGTTTTAATAACTCATTTATTTATTTTACTGTATTTATAAAACTATCGGAGTGCATAAATTCAGAAGCAACAAAGATTGATAACCTGCGCTCACCTCGATCTGGCCAGCACTGCAGGCCTCACCGGCAGGGTAAATTAATTTTCTCCTCTCTGTCTCACTCTCTATGCCCACAGTTATTTAATATCCACTCCGATTCACATTCATTATTACCTGCTCCTCCCCAGCCCCTCCAGATACCACTTTGAAAGACCACCGTATCTCCGAGGCCTAATTAGAATTGAAAGTCTGCTCGTTTAGAATTGTCAACTCTCACCTCAAGCCTGGAAAACTTTGCCTTGAATTTCAAACATACCCCGTAACACTTCGTCCATGGTGTAAGACACAGTACAGTATATAACTGCACTGACCTTTATGGGGATGAACACCGGTGCATGTAAGCTCCAGCTTCTGTACGTGTTGTGTGTGAGTAAATTATTAAAACTGTGCTCTGACATTGCTTCTTCTCCTGTACTTCCCCCCCCCTTTTTTTTTTTTTTTTATAAATGATACCACGGAGGGTATTTTCCTAACTCAGCATGTGGCCGGCAAACATCACAATCCATCAGTCTTGGATGTTTTTTTTGGGGGGGGAGGGGGGGGGGGGTTGGCAGGGGAAAAAAGACGGTTTGTTTTCACACTTAAGGAAGACATGAAATAGTGTCCTTAACTTAATCACCACCTTGTTTTACTACATTTGCATACATTTACATATTAATTGGACCACTGATTAAAATTGGTTTTGTAATTTTAATTAAGTGTCCACAAAGGTATATGATTAGCACTGTTTAAAATACAGCCTGACATAACTAGACGCAAAAAAGGAGGGGATTACTTACAAGGAATGCCTGTTTCATGTCATGATAACCATTTTTGTGAATCTGCAGTAGATTAGGCTGCCATGGAGACTGAGGGGGCTGGTGGCGGGGGCGGGGGCGGGGCCTCCGAATCATTGAGGATATTTAAAGATTCATATATTGTAAGTATTGTAAGATGGTGTTTTAGTAGCAATGAGGCCCCTCTAAGAAACCTGTGAATTAGGCTGCGTTGGCACTGAAACGTGGTCCTGATGCATCTTTTTAGTGTTACAATAATCATCCGACGTGTCTGACATGATTATCATCGGCCCCAAATCCCTCACAAATAACACCCACGCAACTTCAGTCTCTCCACCCCGTCTCCATCCCCTCACATCCGTAACCTCGGAGTCACATCAACCACATCACCAGAACTGCCTTCTTCAAAAACAACGCCCGTCTCCGCCCATCACTCCCCTTCTCTGCTGCCGAAACAGCATCCTCTATGGTTCATCTGCAGCCTTAAATAAACTCCAATACATCCAAAACTCTGCTGCCGGTCTCCTCACCCACACCCGCCTCCCGTCCTCCAGAATCTTCACTGGCTCCCTGTTCCCCAACGCATTCACTTTAAAGTCCACCATGCGTCTTTTTAGTGTCAGTTACACAAGTTACAATAATCATCCAACCTGTGAAAGGTGGTGATGGTTGAGTTTTGTGTTGGCCAACAAAACTCCCAGAAAAGTCAAAATGATAACTTTATTGTTTCTGGCCAGAAGTCCTGACTGTGCCTCAGTGGTTGTGTAGTGTCAGCATGCAGCCTACTGTCCCTCTCTGAAGTCTGTTAACATATATCACAATGTGCCAAATGCATGTTAAATCCCATGTAAATTTACCACATTATTGGTAAACGTACTGCAATTTCCTGTAATTGTAACTCTTATATGACGAGAATGCAGCATATGTCACTTGACTGTGTGCGCTTAAGCGTTAGCATGGAGGCTACTTTCTTTGCCAGCAATGTGTTGGGGACATATGGATGATTTTGGGGGATACTGTACTTCTGCATGTTGTGTTCTCCTCTATATGCACACAAAGCCTTCAGCTGGGAAAAATTTGAGAAGTTTTCTCTCCCACACTCTTAATGAGCGAAGCTTTTGCCAAGTCAAATGGCCTGACATGTAACAGAGAGAGACTCGCGCACCATTTTTCTGATGCAATTACAGCAGAGTCGGGGTATCATACTGGGGACTTTTCAGAAACGTAATATTACCTCATTTTGTCTTTGGTGTGGTCTGGAAGGTTTTTGAGAGACATTTGGAAGCATTTTACTCATAAAATACTTAACCATTTAAGTGATAGGATACTGTTTCCTGGGCTCTGTCCCTGCTGCCAACCACAAAAGATTGAAAACTGAGTGGAAAAAAAGTACAGTAGGTTGGTACGTTTCCCCTTGTCATCTATTATGCCCCTTTCTCTGTGTGTCAGAGACACACACACAAGAATCAACAATGCTTTGAAATGTAGAGAAAACTGGAGCTCCGTATTGGCAAATATGACGTTTCCATCTGCATGTTGCAGCATTGCTTTCTTTATTCCGACTCTTGAGCCGATGCAGCTTTCAGCAGACGAAAGGAGGCCTCTACTTCGCTGGGTGCAACGTGTCCATAATAATGCCTGGTATGGAACAAGTCCTATTACCAGCGCTCATACCCACCTCTGTGATGACGAGCTTTTCTGTCATCCAGTCCAATCCTCAAAGCTGTCTTTTGGGAGCCCTCGGAGTTGTGGCATTAGTTTTGCTTTCTTCCCCAATCCTCCCTCCCTCCCTCCCTCCCTCCCTCCCTCCCTCCCTCCCTCCCCTTCTCTCAGACTTAAATTGCCGCTTCTTGAGTTACTAAGCTGCCCTAATAGGTACAACCTGCGCCGACTCCCTGTCCTCAGATGGGACGTACCTCTCCCGATTGCTGTTTTGCGGGCATAGGATAAAGAGCTATCCCACGATGCACCCTGTCACACGCGATGCTGGGCTTGCACGGTGATTTTGCCTGGCTCCTGAACACGGTCCTCAGCGCCAGAGATTTAAATGTGTTTCCTATTTCTTGCTCCTTTGCTGTTGACATCAGAATGTTTCCAACCTCAGTGTTTTGTGTGTGCATGTACCCCCCCCGCCCAGAACATCCAAAACACACACGCATACACATGCATAGGACACTTGCCTAATTAAATACGTGCATGCATAACACACAGGCATCTGCAGACACACTTACAGTCATAGTCAAATAAAGCCACATGCATGAAAAAAACACATGCAGGCTGGGTGATCATGATATTTTATTGAAACTGAAATGTTTCACATTGCCAGCAGACACCGTGGAGGCCGCCACATCCCACAGGTCCTGGAGTCGGTTTATAGGACCCTAATCAGCATGCCAACACTCTCTGGGGATGCTGGAATATTTATACCTCATAAAGGATAAGCAGCCATTGATTGCCAGGTGATTGGATTGGTTTTATGTTGTCTTAAAATCGAGTACATATGCATTGCATACTTTAAAAAAAAGAAGCAAAGAACACAGACTCACCAGTATGTGAGCCCAAAGAATGAAATGAGCTAAATGGAAGTGTGGTAAGAGGGAGTGAGACGACATTGTTACCTCTGTTATTCCTCGGGGAGTGTGGATAATCACACCTCTTTCCACCACCCAGCGGCTAATCTAGGGATTGAGAGCAAAATGACCTGCAACGAGACGCCTCAGGTTTCTCGGAGCCTTGTCATGCACACCTTAGGGTGACAGAAGTCGCACTTCAGGTGTGTTGACAGCCGACACAAATGAGATCACGCCTTTCTGTTAGTCCTGCCTTTCTCTCCATTTTGGGTTGTGACCCCAGGATCAGTTTGGTTCTCAAGAGTGAACAATTTACCTGCTGCCCTCTTGGACTCGTGTAGTAAATAATACAAAAAAATGAACCCTTAAAAAAGAATGTCAGAGCTCATCATTTTGTGTTAGATGTTCATCATTCGGCATGTTTTTGCCTGTACAAGGAAGACGTCAGAGTGCAGCACTTCAGGGGCAAAAAAAAAGCTGATAACCGGATGCTACCTTCGCTTCTCCGCAGGCCCGTGGCGAGAGGGTGATGCTGAGTGTTGTGTACAAGTCACAGACGTATGCCGCACACTGTCAGGCCACATAGGTGGCACGGTTGATGAATAGCACTTCCCTCCCGTGCCTGAGCATTATCATAAATAAAATAGAGTACAAACACCAGCCTTTGCGCACTAATGGAATTTGTCAACATGAAAGAA
The DNA here is from genome assembly GCA_023631565.1 of Gymnocephalus cernua. Lineage (NCBI taxonomy): Eukaryota > Metazoa > Chordata > Actinopteri > Perciformes > Percidae > Gymnocephalus > Gymnocephalus cernua. The sequence continues at coordinate 1,482,348 of CM042448.1, read as the reverse complement.
GTGTTATTGAGCTTCGCCGCTCGCTCCCTCTTCTCTTTGCTGATGCCTTGCCAAATACTTATCCCCTCTCTGGTGAGCATTTAGCGTTAACTCGCGGACGCTCCTGGGAATTGCATGGGCGTAATGAAATTACCTCTGCGCAAACAAATAGGGTCAAACTCTCAAGGAGACGAGCATTAGGGCCGCATTTTGCTAATTACGTGGTGCGTTCTTGCCGCCGTCTCACAGAAGCTGCACTGGATAGCCGGGATCTGCGGGACGCCACCATGTCCAATCCTGAATAAACATGCCACCAGGAGAGGAGTCGAGGAAATTAAACTAAGCAAAATGGGATTACAGTAAACAACACCTAATATTTTGTTGATTTGCGGTTGATAATTAAGCAAATTTCATGCTGATTTGCAGACGGAGAGATGAGACATGAGCAGGATAACCACAAAGCTGGAAGTCTATGTTCTTCTGTAGTGGACAAAATGTCAAGGCGGTCACTTGGCGACGCTTTGTACCTGCGTAGAGAAGAGAAAACACATGCATCAACATATGAGTCAATATCCCCCCCCCCCCCATTAGCAGTGCTACCCTTCATCATAATGGCATTTCTTTACCATAACAATGCTATCAGATCTGTTTTCTGCAATTTGTCTCACCTGTGTTATCACTGCCAGCAGAGCAAGATATGCCATTACCTACATGACCGTGACAGAGCGTTTTTGTAATTATTGAGCATGCCTCTGTGGTAATTACTTCAGTTTACTGAATTATAAAAGCTGGAAGGAGGGGAGAGAGGAGCCTCGGCCCTGAGCTGAGATAGAAATATTCTTCCGGAGGCTGAAGAGCTGAGAGACTTTCCTTGGCAGCGGTATTATCACATACACTCATCTGCCAGAGACTGTTGACAGAAAATATGCCCTATCAGCAGAAATAACCACTCTTTTTCTCTCTGTCTCCCACCGCCCCCCCTCCCTTCGTCGCCACCGTGCGCCCTGACAGTCTGACAAAAGACGAAGCTCCCCAGTGAGGCATATCAATAAATCAGAAAAAAGAACAACAAGAGCCGAGACCACCTATTTCGTCTACATCAGCCTCGCTCGAGATGCCGTCGCGGGCGGCGTTGCATGTTTTTGTGTTTCTCTGGCATTTGTTGGCCACCTACTCTGGTGCTGCTGACAACAACTACCCAGTTGGTAATCTCTCTCTCACTGTTCCTCCTTTGCGCCTGAAATGAGCGAATCAAGGCTGGATTACGCCTGCTAACATGCTCATAAATTTTGGATTTATTCAGAGGCAAATTGGGATCGAAGGAGGAAGCGCTCTTGCCTGGTAATCCCTCCACATTGATGGGGCCTGTAAGCTTGCTGTTGTCTGTGTGTGTGGTGAACATCCAAATAGAGAATGGAGGTGCTCATGAAGAACCAAAGAGACAACACAGGCTGAGGAATAAGTCAGAAATTTAAATAATAGCCAGAATAATTATAAAGTCACTGATCACATTTATCAGAATCCGATTTACATCGGGAGAGAGGGCAACAGGTTCTTGGCAAATGTGAGGAGAACAGACTGAAACATACTGTTGTTAAACCTCTGTTTGATTTTCACCTATTTGCTATACACAAATGGAAAAGCTTATAACAGAAGAACTGCATGTATGAGGCTTCGAGTCAACATCTTCTAGTTTGTGGTATGTATAGTGCAGTATAGCGTTAATATTCCCCCTCACTAGACCCAAGGGGCCTTCCACTTTCCATGAAAAACAGTCTGTGGAAGTGCCCATTCAGTTGAGAAGAAAAGAATAAGTTTTCCTTCATGCAAATAACTTAAATACAAAAATACAGTTTTTGGCCTTGGACAAAGTCACAGCATCAAATGCTGTGACTTTGCTGTTTACTATTTTTGAAAGTTAAAATGGTCCTTGGAGCCGTTCTTACTTTTTGACAACCCGCTTTTTCTTCAAATATAATGTTTTATTGTCATTGTTATCATGCATTAAGCTGCTAACATGATTTTTGACACAGTACAAATGAAGGATTTTTCTCCTAACATGGAGGTCAACGGTCAGGGTCCTGAGCTGATAGCTGATTAGTGCCTTGCACAAGGACACTCTAGCAGGTGGAGGAGGGGATTGAACCCTTCCATCCCTTCTGTATTATCCCCTCTTGAGCCCAGCTAAGGGCCGGAGTTCATCCTCCAGATTGCGGTTATCCTTGTGGCCCTCGGCCCTCGTTGGCACTCCAGCCTGCGGGATCAGAGTGGGTGAGCGCTGCTTCCTCTTAGAAAACATCCCAGAGATTCGAACTGGCAACCGTCCAACCAACCAACTGGGCAGCTTGTCTGGCCTCCAGCCCACTGCTGCTTGTTCACTGCTGCTAACAGGTATCGACGGAGCTGATGGGGCAAATCAGCATCTGAGAGATTTTTTTGTTGTTGCATTGCTTGCTTTCGCTCCCATGGCGCTCGGAAATTCCGGTTCTGGCAGCCTCCGATCCAGAGACTCGACTACCTGGAGGGATTTCCAAATGTCTTGCAGAAGACGAAATAACCTCCACCTAACAAAATAAAACCCCCAACCCTCTCCCTCCTACAACAGCATCAACACAGAGAGAAGAAAGGAACACGGACTAACTGGCAGTGAAGGCAATTTGTCGCTGGAGCTTGCTCCCCCTTCTCTCCTGCACCATCCAGATTTCCCATAAGGAATGTGCTTTGGTGTAATTCATCACCGGGCCCATACGGCAAACCGCTCGTTCTGGCGGTGAAATATGAGTCAGTGTGGGGAGGCATTTTCACACGGTAGCTGCACTGAATGGGGTATTATTTTGGCAAGCTCCCACAAGATCCTCCAACACCTTTTTTCTGCTGTTGCAACACGCTGTTTATCAAATGTCTCTAGACACGGCAGAAGCACAATAAACATCAACCGCCGAATTACAAGCTTTGATTTCCGGCATATTATGGTGTCCCATAAATAAAGGTACTGGGAGAAAAACACAGCACTCCATCATGTTATAATAACATGCCTGTTTATGAAGATGGAGGATGACAACAACATACCTGCCTGCGAGCGTGAAGCTCGAAGATAGTATTCACGCTCCGGGAAGGGACATGAGGTTGTGCAACATGAATGTCACTCTGCTAATTAGCCGCCTTATGTGGAAAACTGCAGTTCAGTTTAAACTGTCAAACCCACAAAAAGTGTGTTTACTTTTCAGGCATTCAGCAGATGCGCTGGTGCACGGGCAGCAATAGAATACGCTTCAATTTAGCTTGTAAGAAGTAATAAATAGGAGGTCAGAGGTCACAGTACCCAGACTATATTTTTGATAAAGATTTCAGTGACTTGAAGGGGAAATGCGTATGATGTAGTGGCAAAAGAAATGAGTAGAAAAGACGTATGGTAAACTGCTTATTTGAAAAAAGCCTAACTCTTGACAATTTAATTCAGATATGTCGGTTTTGCTGCTACTGTCAATTACAGATAATAAGTGCTTTTTTGCTGCAAAAGAAAACGATGCATTTAGTGTTTTTTGTGGTTTGTTAAAGGAAAATGCTGGTCGGTCTAATTCTCATATTTGTGTTTAGTATAACTATTGATCATGAAAACACTTTAGCTTTGATAGTCATCACAGAAATGAGTCCCCCAGCTGTTGTAGAGAAGCAGATCCACTTCCTGGCAGACTTACCTGCTGTATTCATGCAAGCATGGCGGTAGTCCTATCTAAGGTGACAGGATTGCTTGTTTCAAAGTTGCAATATAGAAAATAAAAAGGTACATGCTATGCATTTTTTTGATATATTGGAGACGCTGAATTTGTGGCTAATTGCTCGACAAATTGACCCAAATCCAGGAATGATAAAGCACTCATGAATGTCCAAAATTGTAACATGACCAGTAATTCAATTCAATTCAGTTTTATTTATAGTATCAAATCATAACAGGAGTTATCTCAAGACACTTTACAGATAGAGTAGGTCTAGACCACACTCTATAATTTACAAAAACCCCAACAAATCCCCCCAAGAGCAAGCACTAGTGCAACAGTGGCCCGAGGAAAAACTCCCTTTTAGGAAGAAACCTGGGACAGACCCAGGCTCTTGGTAGGTGGTGTCTGACGTGCCGTTGGGGTGCATCACAGTATAGTTAATAAACAGTGACTAGAAATAGTGGTTGTAGTAGCGCAGGGAGCAGCACGGCATAGCAGGGAGTTTCAGCAGAACCACGGCAACAGCTGGAACCATGATTTTGGTGCCATCCTAATCCCGGGATTTTCATGATATGAGAAGAAATAGAAATAACTAATTACCTAGATTAACCAGCAAATGTAGCCACCATAAATAGACAGAAAGATACACGACCAAAAAGCACAATAATCTTGAATAATGGTTGACTTTGTGAGAGCAGGTATCGCCGTCTCGGCCACGCCTGCCCTGTCGACTTCCTCACGGGGATTAACAGCGAACACCTTCCTGTGATGACTCGGTCGGAGAGGGCTTCACAGCGTCAGCAGCCTCTCCTCCGCTCAACCATTTTTCTCTTAACACTGCGAAGTTTAGGAGGCGGGTGGGCGAACAAGGGGGGGGGGCATTTAATGCACAGTAAACAACTAAAGCACTTCAAGCCTGTAAATCCCGACAGGAGGTGAGAGAGACGGAGAGAAAGTCGGGTAGAGATGTGATGAGGGAGGGGGGGGGTGCGGCGGCGGCGGCGGCGAAGCCAAGGGAGAGTCTCTTTCCCAGTGGGAGATGACAAATGCCATATGTCCTGAGCACAGCGCTTGTGTTAATCCTTGGCGGGTCCCGGCAGGCCCACATCCGACTCTGCGACCTCTGCCCCCCCCCCCCCCATCCTCTCAACGTCTCCCTCTGCTTCCACTGGGCCGGTGGATCAGTCACACGGGAGATCGGGCCTTCGGATGGGAGCGTAGAATAAGACTGGGAGAGCGCCCCGTCCCCACTAACTGAGACTCTGTTTGGCCAGCTTATATTCTGGGGTTGATATATATATATATATATATATATATATATATATATATATATATATATATATATATATATATATATATATATATATATATATATATATATATATATATATATATATATATATACACACACACACATTAGACAGGTACCTGTATAGTAATACTCTCATATACATTAGACAGGTACCTATATAGTAATACTCTCATATACATTAGACAGGTACCTATATAGTAATACTCTCATATACATTAGACAGGTACCTGTATAGTAATACTCTCATGTACATTAGACAGGTACCTGTATAGTAATACTCTCATATACATTAGACAGGTACCTATATAGTAATACTCTCATATACATTAGACAGGTACCTGTATAGTAATACTCTCATGTACATTAGACAGGTACCTGTATAGTAATACTCTCATATACATTAGACAGGTACCTGTATAGTAATACTCTCATGTACATTAGACAGGTACCTGTATAGTAATACTCTCATATACATTAGACAGGTACCTGTATAGTAATACTCTCATGTACATTAGACAGGTACCTGTATAGTAATACTCTCATATACATTAGACAGGTACCTGTATAGTAATACTCCTACATACATTAGACAGGTACCTATATAGTAATGCTCTCATATACATTAGACAGGTACCTGTATAGTAATACTCCTACATACATTAGACAGGTACCTATATAGTAATGCTCTCATATACATTAGACAGGTACCTGTATAGTACTACTCTTATATACATTACAGGTACCTACCTATATAGTAATACTCTTATAGACAGGTACCTATATAGTAATACTCTCATATACATTAGACAGGTACCTATATAGTAATACTCTCATATACATTAGACAGGTACCTGTATAGTAATACTCTCATATACATTAGACAGGTACCTATATAGTAATACTCTCATATACATTAGACAGGTACCTGTATAGTAATGCTCTCATATACATTAGACAGGTACCTATATAGTAATACTCTCATATACATTAGACAGGTACCTATATAGTAATGCTCTCATATACATTAGACAGGTACCTATATAGTAATACTCCTACATACATTAGACAGGTACCTATATAGTAATGCTCTCATATACATTAGACAGGTACCTGTATAGTAATACTCTCATATACATTAGACAGGTACCTATATAGTAATACTCTCATATACATTAGACAGGTACCTGTATAGTAATACTCTCATGTACATTAGACAGGTACCTATATAGTAATACTCTCATATACATTAGACAGGTACCTATATAGTAATACTCTCATATACATTAGACAGGTACCTATATAGTAATACTCCTACATACATTAGACAGGTACCTATATAGTAATGCTCTCATATACATTAGACAGGTACCTGTATAGTAATACTCCTACATACATTAGACAGGTACCTATATAGTAATGCTCTCATATACATTAGACAGGTACCTGTATAGTAATACTCTCATATACATTAGACAGGTACCTGTATAGTAATACTCTCATATACATTAGACAGGTACCTGTATAGTAATACTCTCATATACATTAGACAGGTACCTATATAGTAATACTCTCATATACATTAGACAGGTACCTATATAGTAATACTCCTACATACATTAGACAGGTACCTATATAGTAATGCTCTCATATACATTAGACAGGTACCTGTATAGTAATACTCCTACATACATTAGACAGGTACCTATATAGTAATGCTCTCATATACATTAGACAGGTACCTGTATAGTAATACTCCTACATACATTAGACAGGTACCTATATAGTAATGCTCTCATATACATTAGACAGGTACCTGTATAGTAATACTCCTACATACATTAGACAGGTACCTATATAGTAATGCTCTCATATACATTAGACAGGTACCTGTATAGTACTACTCTTATATACATTACAGGTACCTACCTATATAGTAATACTCTTATAGACAGGTACCTATATAGTAATACTCTCATATACATTAGACAGGTACCTATATAGTAATACTCTTATAGACAGGTACCTACCTATATAGTAATACTCTTATAGACAGGTACCTACCTATATAGTAATACTCTTATAGACAGGTACCTACCTATATAGTAATACTCTTATAGACAGGTACCTATATAGTAATACTCTCATATACATTAGACAGGTACCTGTATAGTAATACTCTCATATACATTAGACAGGTACCTGTATAGTAATACTCCTACATACATTAGACAGGTACCTATATAGTAATACTCTCATATACATTAGACAGGTACCTGTATAGTAATACTCTCATATACATTAGACAGGTACCTGTATAGTAATACTCTCATATACATTAGACAGGTACCTATATAGTAATACTCTCATGTACATTAGACAGGTACCTATATAGTAATACTCCTACATACATTAGACAGGTACCTATATAGTAATGCTCTCATATACATTAGACAGGTACCTGTATAGTAATACTCCTACATACATTAGACAGGTACCTATATAGTAATGCTCTCATATACATTAGACAGGTACCTGTATAGTAATACTCTCATATACATTAGACAGGTACCTATATAGTAATACTCTCATATACATTAGACAGGTACCTATATAGTAATACTCTCATGTACATTAGACAGGTACCTATATAGTAATACTCCTACATACATTAGACAGGTACCTATATAGTAATGCTCTCATATACATTAGACAGGTACCTGTATAGTAATACTCCTACATACATTAGACAGGTACCTATATAGTAATGCTCTCATATACATTAGACAGGTACCTGTATAGTAATACTCTCATATACATTAGACAGGTACCTATATAGTAATGCTCTCATATACATTAGACAGGTACCTGTATAGTACTACTCTTATATACATTACAGGTACCTACCTATATAGTAATACTCTTATAGACAGGTACCTATATAGTAATACTCTCATATACATTAGACAGGTACCTGTATAGTAATACTCTCATATACATTAGACAGGTACCTGTATAGTAATACTCCTACATACATTAGACAGGTACCTATATAGTAATACTCTCATATACATTAGACAGGTACCTGTATAGTAATACTCTCATATACATTAGACAGGTACCTATATAGTAATACTCCTACATACATTAGACAGGTACCTATATAGTAATACTCTCATATACATTAGACAGGTACCTGTATAGTAATACTCTCATATACATTAGACAGGTACCTATATAGTAATACTCCTACATACATTAGACAGGTACCTATATAGTAATGCTCTCATATACATTAGACAGGTACCTGTATAGTACTACTCTTATATACATTACAGGTACCTACCTATATAGTAATACTCTTATAGACAGGTACCTATATAGTAATACTCTCATATACATTAGACAGGTACCTATATAGTAATACTCTCATATACATTAGACAGGTACCTGTATAGTACTACTCTTATATACATTACAGGTACCTACCTATATAGTAATACTCTTATAGACAGGTACCTATATAGTAATACTCTCATATACATTAGACAGGTACCTATATAGTAATACTCTTATAGACAGGTACCTACCTATATAGTAATACTCTCATATACATTAGACAGGTACCTACCTATATAGTAATACTCTCATATACATTAGACAGGTACCTGTATAGTAATACTCTCATATACATTAGACAGGTACCTACCTATATAGTAAGCACATTAACTCCTCCTTTGAAGAACCCTGTCAGCTGCATTCTCCGCAGTAAGTGTAATAATTGCACAATGAGATATTACACAGCTAACATATTGCCCAACCCCAGTAGCCTATGGGATATCAATCTCAACATAAGCAGTACGCTTTGGAGAAACGATCAGTATTGTTGAGTAAACGCAATTTGTTCACACTGGGCTATAACATTAAAACCCATCGGTGTAGTCCTTAGAGCATGGAGCCCAAACTGGCTCCAGAAGCGAGTGTGTGTGTGTGTGTGTGTGTGTGTGTGTGCCAACGTAAGATCCTTTCCCTCTGTGTGGACTGTACTGTCATCACCTTTCAGGATTTCTGGATACTGGACTTCAAAGCGTTGCCTCAACATCCAAAATCACCTGAAGGGTCTGTAAATATTTATCTCTCTCATTTCATATCAAGTTAAAACGAGCAGAGCCCTTGTTTAGAATAAACTCCGGTCCTCAGTGCTGGCTCTGCCAAACAGATTGATGACTCCAGTGTGTCTGTGTTTAGCCTGTATTTCGAGACTTTTGACTGTTCCAGTCATTCGTCTCTGCTCCGAGCCCCAACAAAGCTCTGCCACGGCCTTCGCTGAACCCTGAACAGCACCCAGAGTGAAACCTGGAGGCCGTTCAGCTGTAATGATGTGGTTAAAGAATGAACTTTCCTCACTTACGAGCTGAATCAGCTCCTCGCTGTACCTCTGTGAACCCACAGTCAGTAACTCTGTTTACAGCTGCAGCGTGGCTCCATGCTGCAGTCTGCCTGTAATCACACAAAATAAACTCAATAAGTAACTTCATTTAACTGCTTTACATTAGTCAGTCTAAGTCCTGTAATAAACTAACGCTAGAGTAAGCTCCGAATCATGGTTGAATCGATAATGTGTTCTTTAATGTTGATTTATGATAAGAAAACGTGTGCTTTATGTATTTGTTTAAGGTTTCCCGTGCAGGTGAAGCTGAATTGGTAAACAATTATAGGTTAAAAGGGGGGAAAGGTTAATGCATTAGCTGCATATTTTACTATTCAATCATTTTACCTTCTTTGTGGACGGCGAATGATATAAATGCAAAATGAGGTGAAAAATTGGTAATTAATCTGCTGTGGGTGACTCTGGCAAGGCATTACCCAGGCCTGCCCTGTTTGTCTGGCTAACATTAAGGGGCTAATTTTCAAAATCTACCGTGCAGTCAATTTCCCAGGATGCCTCGGGGGGGGGGGGGGTGAAAGGTAGGGAATGACAGGAGGGGCTAATTTTACCCGCCTTATTTACCCCTATGTATCATCCGGCGGCTCTCATCTGACAGGAGTGACGGTGGGATCGAAATTAGACCGACTGTGGCTGGCGTTGAGAATTTATGACGCCGCCCTGGTATTTGTTTGTACGATGTGTGTGTGCGCGTGTGTTCAGGATGTGTGTGTGTCTAGTGAATACATCAGAGAAAGAGAGGAGGCACAGGGAAAACCTGGGGAAATACATCTTTTTAATAACAGTCAGTGAGGTTAATGCAGCTTACCTTGGAGTGCCGACAGCAGCAGCAGCAGCAGGAGGAGGAGGAGGAGGGAGAGAGGAGAGGAAGGGGGGGGGGTTATTTGACAGGGGGGAGACAGACGGCGTGCAGAAAGATGTTTAAAGCAGAGTTTACCTACACAGGAGTCAGGCCTCTGTGTCTGATCGCTATTTGTTGTACAGAAGAGGAAGAAAAAAAACCAGTATGGGGGAGGAAGCGGAGGCAGAGGGGTGAGCAAAAGGAAGAAAAAAATCAAACTCTTAATACTATTGTGTGCCTATAACCATCTGTCACAGCTAGCCTGGAGATGAGACTGAGATTAGGAGGAATAAACGTCGGGGCCGTAGAGCATCGGTAAAGCCTTCAGGGCAACAACAAAAACAGGAAAAAAAAACATGAAAAAGAAAGGTGGAGGGGGGGGTGGAAGAAGAGAAACGAGCCGAAAAATCAAACTCACGGGGGACTTTCTAATTCTGAGGCAGTCATGGATTACAGATTGTAACCTGCTCTGACAACTCGGGGTAAAAATGACGGGCAATATTACAGCGAGACTTGGAGGGGTCTCAATGATGATGTTGATGGTGGCGGTGCTGGTGGTGATGGTGATGATGATGATGATGATAGTGGCAGTGATGATGGCGGTAATGACGGCACTCGCGCGGTTCCATCTTGCGTTACTTCAAACAGAAATGAAAAGGCAGTAGTATGGAGGAAGGAAGGAAGGAAGGAAGGAGGGAGGGAGGGAGGGAGGGAGGGAGGGAGGTGGTGTGGGTGGAGTTTGAAAGGAAATAGTGTCTTCTTCTTCTTCTTCTCACCCCTCCCTCCCTCCTTCTCCCTGAATGCCGAGGGCTTAAGGAAAGGCATTTGGTGGCTCCTGAGGCATCCGCGGATCGCCCCTCCTCAAATTTACCGTGAAGGTTCTCAGACTCCCTATTCAGACAGGATATTCTCGTTTATTGCTTTTAGAAGACAAACGTCGCAAAAGCACCCTGCCATTGCTTCTAGAGAGCAGAGCCCTGGAAGAATACTGTGGCACAGTAGATGTTTTTTTTTACCTCCCTTGAATTATTATGTCCAATATGACACAGAAAGCAGCAGAGGCTTCTTAAGGTGCTTTTGCATTCAGAGAATTTAGGAACGGAGCCCGATGACGCACGAGAGCGGATATATGCAATATAATGTTCTCTATGCAGACTGTGTTTCCTGTGAATTAATTTGCACCCAGCTGTACTTGATCCACAGAGAACATAGAGGAGGTGGACGAAATAAAGCTCATTGTGTGTGTGCATTTATCTGGGAGTGTTTGAGGTGTTTGTTCAACTCAATGGTCAATTTTGAGGCCTACTACTGTGAGATACAGTGTGTGTCTTTCAGTGTAGTGGTGGTCAGTTCAAGTTCAGAGCCATACGTCTAACTGACAACTAATCTCTGCTCGTGAAATCTTTGACTCATAATTAGCTGCTGATGGACACACACCTAGGGAATTTGGGTAGTTTGCATCCACCTTTTTGCACATAAAATAAAACCTGGTGAAGAAAAGAACAGGCTGGACAAAGCCAGTAGAGGCCGACCAGTGGTGAAAAGATGACGTTGATGATGGGTCCAGTCCTGTGGTTACGGGTGAGTCAGACCTGTCCCCTCCAGTCCAGGGCAACTCAACGCATTCATGAGGAACAAACAGGAATATCATGTCAAACTTGCAACACGCAGGCCAGGCTTTCAGGTTGGTTTAACAGTGTAACAGCATTCAGTCAGAACAGCGCTCTGTTAATTGGTGAACCTGAATTGTCTTCGTGTACACAGAAAACCTTGCACGATTAAAACCGGGCTGTGTGACTGATGACGGAGGTTTTGGTAACTGCTGTGTCTCAGCATGGTGGACAGCTGAACTGAGTGTTAGGTCAGACAGGGCTCATCTCCTTCTACCCATAATTCCTTGTGTGTTTGGGGTTGTTTTTCTCCAGTTGTTAGGGATTTCTTTCTCTTGGAGGAGGACTGACACTTGTATTTTGAGGCATTTCTGTCTCTAACCCCAGTGTGTACTAGAGTGTGCCTGTCTGCAAGTGGACAGGAGCGTGTGTGTGTGTGTGTGTGTGTCTGTGTGGTGGGGGGTGGCTGCCCTTCCCACTGCCCTTGTCATACTGGTCCCTGTGCTGCAGGGCTCGTAGCTGGTTGGACAGCTCGGGTCAAGGTCTCCCCTCCCCTGATCTGACCGACGGGCTGTCACGTCAACAGCCCGACCACTGGCCGAGTCTGCAGGCTAACACACACACACACACACACACACACACACACACACACACACACACACACACACACACACACACACACACACACACACACACATACACACACACTTTGCCCAATGACATGACAAGCTAACACACACTGAGATAAACAATCATTTGCATGTACACACTGTCTGAAATGCATACAGAAATGAACTGACAGTACACTGTATCCATGCAGACATGCACACACACACACACACACACACACACACACACACACACACACACACACACACACACACACACACACACACACACACACACACACACACACACACACACAGAGACCCCCGCCCTCCTGTAGATTGACAGTAAGGTTTATTGCTGCTAATACTCCCAGCTGTAAAGGCAGAGCAGCAGCATCCTAATGGGAAATGGACTCATTTCCTAACACGATGAGTACAAGGGTGCGGCACACGCCCATATTTGGTCAACGGGGGCGGTTAATCCGTCTGACCTCCTCCCTATTGGTCTGGAGCCAACCATTCGACCAGTCTCTAGTTTGTCCAAGTTTTTTTTTCCATTTCTTCTCTGCTGCACAGGAAGTGATGTGAAGTTTGTTTGGGATGAATGTGAGAGCAAAGGGTGAGAGAATGGCACCTAGAGAAGTCCAAAGGAAGATGATTGCCCCAGCGTTTGATAGATGATTGATAGATGATCTCTGGGACGTGTTGTGCAGACACAATAAGAGCTTAGCATCAAAGATGAAAACTGAAGGCATTTTATTTCAGCACATTTTCCTCTGTGAAGAACAAAGAATTCACTCACAATTGAAATTTGTATCTAAAAAAACACAGGAGTCAATCATTTTGACAAAAGACTAAATTCATTTGTATCTCAAGAAGTTCTCCAGAACCTCCCAAGTTAGTATTTTTGTTATTTCTTCCCATTTCTAAGACAGCTTGATGTTCTCTCCCTGCAGTGATGCATTGGCACCGTGGCTGCTGACATGTTTCTGCATCTCAACAAATCTCGTGCTATTTTGGACTTTTCTTCATTAAAGCCATTAGTGTTTCATGAGGCTCTGCAGCGTCCTCGTGCTAATTAGGTGTCTATATTTCTATATCTCGTTATTGGATTTATTTTATATTGTGCTTAATAGTAAATAGTGTTTGAATTTTAAAACACACCTCTTGGGTGCAACATAAAGGGGAATTTTTAATCACATTTTCTGTAAATGAAAGGACCCAGTCTGCTTTTTTTTCTTCTCAATTTATCCGAATGTGTCTTAATGAGTTTGCAGGTTTCTTAAGCAGATACACACTCTGATTATATATTTTTATATATTTTTTATGTGCATACACACCATCCCCTCCCTACTTTGGTCGCAGCAGGAGACGGAGTCTAAAATGAGAGATGGGTGAGACCGGGGGAAGGGGTTAGGTGATCATCGTAGTCATCATCACGCGGGGGTAAGAAGAGGGATGCTGGTGGGAGGAACGGGAGGCGGCGGGGGGGTAACATAGTTGATGATGGTGGCCGTCAGTTTCCTCGGCAACCTTCTCTTTTTTTTCTTAATTTTATTTATTTTTTCATTATTTATTCCTGGGGCCCCGGTGATGAGGCGCGTTAATGTAGCGCGCTGCCTCTACCTGCTGATGGGCGAAGGACTCGTCTCCCTGCGTTTCAGCCTGGCTTGACAATTAAGACCTGGGCGACTGTAGCCAGGGGTTAATACCGCTCATTAAAAGAACTAGGTCATTAGCGAAGAATCAAGGCTCTTAAGGCGGCAGGGGATGTGGGGTGGAGGGGGGTGGGGGTGATGGAGAGGAGTAGGAGGAGGAGGAAGAGGAGGAGGGGCGGTGGCAGCGGCGTAGTAAACTCTGCATCTCGGTGAACACGCAGCCCCTTACATTAATTAACCTCCCTTTTTCCTTGTTGGGGAGATGTGTGTGTGTGTGAGAGAAGGGGAGGGGGGGGGATTGGTGTTTCAGGAAAAAAATCCCCTGTTATCATATATGCACATGGCTGTACACCAATTAATTGCAGGGTGGAAAAAAAAAGAGAAAGAGAGCTAGTTTACAGTCCTCCCTGTGGTCGCCCTGTGTTCCTGTGTGAGCCCCAACTTACATTATTTCAGAGAGATGAAGGGTGGGAGGGGCTCTAATGTCTGTATGATGAGTAAAAAGGGTATTAAAATTAAGGAGGGAAATCATGGCAGAAATCAGCCTTTGCTTTACCACAGGGGAAAGGAGCAAATAAAAGCCACGGAAATGAAAATAAATAAGCTTTTGCTAATACCTCACCTTAAGGAGCCGGAGCCGTACCCAGCTGAACTGCGGCTGTTTGCCGGTAATTTGTTTGCGGACGTTATTATTAAGCCGTTACACGGGCTGTTTGACCTTCAGTAAGGAGAGCTGGTGAGGGGGGGCTTTTTCAAACAAATGTTCTCCATGTTACAATGGTAAGACTCCTGTAATGTCAAGTGACAACAATGCAGCGTGATCCAGTGGTGTCTGTCTGTGACGTCTTTTAGGCTGTGGAAACAAGTCAAAAGGCAGATTCCTTAATTCCCCTGTGTTGTGTTGTGTGGGGAAACGGCAGGCGATGACACAGGTGTGAGTGTCAGTGAAACATAAGTGAAAAAGCATTTTATCGCCTAGTTTAAAAGCAGAGACGCAGAAAACATGCGGTTGAATTCCTTTTTACAAAGTGGAGTCCTGCACGGGTTAAAACTGAGACCTGAACCTGGTCCATGTCCTTGTCTCTAGCACCAGACCCAACTGATCCTACCAAATGTGACACCTGAACCTGACCCAAACCCAGCGTTATGTATCTGTTAGTAAAGGATGCAGTTAATTGTCGTCATCTGAAAAGACAAGGAGATACATTTCTTAAGCGTCCCATATTGTACAAAGTGATATTTCCATGCTTTTTTTAAATTATTAAGCAGGTGGAGGTGAATATATAATATATAAATACTGTGAAGAATCAAAAAGCTCAATCGACAGAGAAAAGCACACAGCCCGTACTCAGAAACTGTGCCTTTAAACGAGCCGTCAGGACACCCTGTACAGTTGTGATGTCACAACTAGACTATATATATATATATATATATAGTCTAGTTGTGACATCACAACTGTACAGGGTGTCCTGACGGCTCGTTTAAAGGCACAGTTTCTAAATCAGTCCCTCCAGAAAAACGCGGAGTTTTTTTGTGATTGTTGTGGGCAAAGATCCTTGATTATGCGGCACGTTTTCTTAAAAAATGCGATGGAATATGCGAGATATTTATGCAATTTTATGCGATGAAATTGCGGGAACTTGCGGGAACTTGCAAAAACTGCGGTTTGATGAAAAAGAGAAAACAAAGTGATTCCCCCCCAACACCGTGTTCTCAGTAGGTGAAATTACATCACTTCATAACGTTCCCATGGCAACAGGGGAAATGGCTGCTCTCGTGTGAAGTAAACGCAACATTTTTCATCTTCCTGCTGAGATATATGCGACTTTTTTGCAACGAAAATGCGGGGATTATGAAATCATGCAAGCCCCGCATATTTTGCGCGGAAATCGGCAATTTATGCGGCTAAAGTGCGGCGTATTTAAATAAATATATATAAATATGCAGACTTTGGCTGATTATGCATTGAATTCTGCGATCGCATAATCACGTTTTTCTGGAGGGACTGATATATATATATATATATATATATATATATATATGGGTACTATATATATATATATATATATATATATATATATATATATATATATATATATATATATATGGGTAGAAAATGCCGCTACGGTGCCGTTACTCATTCCCCGGCTGCAAGGACAGTGCAGAGACTCTGAAAACGTACATTTCGGGAGGGGGGTCTTAAAGTGACAGGCGCTAAAATGGAGCGTTTGAGACAGAGGGTGAATACAGGTATATTCATACAGACATTATGAGAAAAATAATCTGTTTCTTGAAGATTAAAGCGTATAAAAAAAGAAAGCAACGATATGGGACCTTTTTTAAGAAGAAAACTAACTAAACTAGTCCACACAGCTTGACAAAACAAACCGGCCTGTGCCGGACCGGTCCCGACAAAGCATCAGGTTTTGGGTGAAGTTGTTTGTTTGGGTCACTTCCTTCCAGCTCTCTCTGCAGTGACAGCGTTTCTCCCACATTAGGCTATTTCACCTCTCTTTGCCTTTTCTGCACACAATGCCTGATAAATTAAATGAATTGTTTATTACTGAAATAGGTCTGCTCGATTATGGAAAAAAAATCATAATCACAATTATTCCTCGTTGAGTTAAAAACAGCGAAACGGTTAAACAAATCTACTGTGAAAACATCTCGAACTGTGAAGTGTCCCTTCATATTTTTCCTTTCAGAACACGAGACTAAATAAGAGTTAACTTGCATAACGTAATGTGCAATTTTTCTTGATCACTGTGTTTTTGTGATCAGAAGGAGCCAAAATTGTAATCACAATTAAAATTTGGATTAATTCAGGGTTTTTCCTGGCTCTGATTGGGCTTTTTCGGGGGGGGAGGGGGTTACTAAAGGCAACAAGTCTGTAACTTTATTTGACAAAACTCTATGCATTTTCCTGTTATTTCTGACAATTTGATAAACTGTGTATTATGCTTGAGAAAAAAAAACAACCCAGTTAACAAAACTGGTTTAACAAATAATGTTAATATAAATCACTGGGAGAGTCCGGCCCTGTTTTGGAGTTAAAACTGAAATAAGCTCTCATATATTTGAGTTTATGTTTATGCTTGTTTAACGGTTGTTTGGTAAATTGCTCTTAAACACATTTAGAGAGGATTTGAATTGCTATTCTCGATTCTTATCATTTTGGTGCTGGTGATTTTCCTTTGGGGTTGGCTAAAACCTATTTTGGGGGTGCCAAAAATTCCTCTTTGCAGGAAAAACCTGTGTAATTGCACACCCCTATAATGGGTATAATGGAATAATTTCTGTTTTGTACAGGCAAGCACACATTCAAGCAAACAGACCTATAATTGTACTTCACCTGTCCAGTGCATCTACCAGTCCCTCCAGAAAAACGCAGAGTTTTTTTGTGATTGTTGCGGGCAAAAATCCTTGATTATGCGGCACGTTTTCTTAAAAAATGCGATGGAATATGCGGGATATTTATGCCGTTTTATGCGATGAAAATTGCGGGAACTTGCAAAAATTGCGGGAACTTGCAAAAATTGCGGGAACTTGCAAAAATTGCGGGAACTTGCAAAAATTGCGGGAACTTGCAAAAATTGCGGGAACTTGCAAAAATTGCGGGAACTTGCAAAAATTGCGGGAACTTGCCAAAACTGCGGTTTGATGAAAAAGAGAAAAGAATTGATTCCCCCAACACGGTGTTCTCAGCGTAGACAGTATATAAAAGTAGGTGAAATGACGTCACTTCATAACGTTCCCATGGCAACAGGGGAAAATGGCTGCTCTTGTGTGAAGTAAACGCAACATTTTTCAACTTTCTGCTGAGATATATGTGACTTTTTTGCAAGGAAAATGCGGGGATCATGAAATCATGCAAGACCCGCATATTTTGCGCGGAAATCGGCAATTTATGCGGCGAAAGTGCGGCGAATTTTAAAAAATGCGCCCCCCCCGCGGACTTTGGCTGATTATGCATTGAATTCTGCGATCGCATAATCACGTTTTTCTGGAGGGACTGATCTACTCAACATGTCACTGTACCATCCTCATTTTAAGTTTCAACAGAAAGACCATTTTAGATAGAAGTCAGAGAATATATATATATATTGTTTTGAGCGTAATATAACCCAGCGTGTTTGATGGACCTGCTGCCAAAGAGTCCGAGGGCTTTATCGGTCTTCCTGCAGGGGCGGAAATGTCAAATATTATCTGGACTTTTGATAAAAAAAGACTTATGTAGCCATTGATCAACAAAAGCCTGAAGGCGTGCTGTGTAGGACACACTGTGTGTGTGTGTGTGCCTTTCAACACGAGACACAAAGGTCTTCAGATATAACGGCCTCACTAATATTCTGCAGAGCTTTCACTTTGAAGTTTAATTTGGGGAGAAGTAGGTGTCGTGATTTTTCATAAGGTGGACATCTCAATTTGGAACTCTTCTTTTATTTCCTACAATAAAGTGTTAAGAGTGTGTGTGTGTGTGTGGGGGGGGGGGGGGGGGGGGGTAAATTAGCCTTAATATCAGGCCTGTATGACAGTGTTTTCATCTGCTAATTTCTCAAACGTCATAATGAGACGGTACCGAGCGATGGAGCGATTTGAATTTAAATGATATAATACTTGAGAAAGCCCTAATTCACCCATACATATTTAATCTGACATATTATCTCGCTGCTGCGATGCCCTGATATGATGTGACAGCTCGGCCGCTGCGCCGGCAGGAAGGAGGGAGGTGCGGCGCCGCGGTTTTGAGGGTGCGTCGCTAAGAAGAAAGGTGGTGGAGAATTCAGTCTCTGCAATCAGAGCCACTTTAGACGCCAAGTGGGTCTGTCAGAGATCTACTCATGGAGTTTTATACAGTATATGCTGAGACAGTACAGCAGAGCAGAAAGGTAAAAAAAAACACCTTCTTTCTGACTAAATTACAAAATTATGAACACTATCAGCCCCATTAATGTGTGCTATTATTACCAAGTCTTACACAATTCAAGAGCTACGTTCTCAAGAAGTGCTATAATCTACTTTTTCTCGTTGTCTGCATCTTATTCGTTGATTTCCTACATTTCCCAGAATGTAGCATTTTTATTAAGGTCTCAGGAATCGAC
Source organism: Gymnocephalus cernua (assembly GCA_023631565.1). Taxonomy (NCBI): domain Eukaryota; kingdom Metazoa; phylum Chordata; class Actinopteri; order Perciformes; family Percidae; genus Gymnocephalus; species Gymnocephalus cernua. The sequence continues at coordinate 1,463,075 of CM042448.1, read as the reverse complement.
CGCATTTTTACTCGGTCTCGTCTCGGAGAAAGGATTTTATTTCAGGACTGGTCAAGATCACAACTGCAGGGTTATCACTAAATTGCCTCTGCGCTGTTTCATTTTATGTGTTAACACCATTACTGTGATTGGACGTAAAATGTCCTGCTTCAAATGCAACCAATAACTCATTTTTAATTTGAAATTTGTTACTGTTAACCCCCCTCTCCCAGCCCCCTTAACACGCACTTCCAAGAAAGTAAATCTCAGAGACAGAAGAAGCAGCTCTGGCTCTGGTACTGGTCTCGGTCTTGACTCGGTCTCAACCCCTCAGAGTCTCGGTCTTGACTCGTTCTCGATACACTTTAGTCTTGGTGATGACTTGGTCTTGGTGTAGGTGGTCTTGACTACGGCACTGCTGTGTGGATTCCAGTGGCTGTAGAAATTGTTGTTTGTATCTTCTGTGATGTGACCCGTTGCTCTTTAGATCCTCAGGACCGACATGGATTGTAACTGCAGATGTTTAAGTGGGAAAGTTGAACTCTTCCATGTTTCCTGAAGGTTTTTCCCTCTTGTCTCCTCTCGTGTTGGATGTAAGTAAGTAAGTAAGTAAAATGTATTTATAAAGCGCTTTTCACAGATAAAATCACAAAGAGAATAGGTAGAACAAACAGTATAAAATGCATATACATATATCAAAAGAAAGGGATGCTAGTGAGAACCCATCAACCAAAAGCTTTCCTAAATAAGCAAGTTAGCAAGTCTTAGAACCAGTCTTAGGGACTGCAAGCAAATACTGGTCAGAGGACTGAAGAGTCCGGCTAGGGAAGTACGGCTTCAAAAGGTCCAGGATATACTGTGGGGCCTGGCCGTTTAAGGCCCTGAAAGTCAGCACTAACATCTTAAAGTGGATCCTGAATTTTACAGGGAGCCAATGGAGAGCTGACAAGACTGGAGTGATATGAGACCTTCGAGGGGCAACCTGTTAAAAGTCTAGCAGCAGAATTTTTAACAGAATTTTGAACAATTTGCAGTTGTCCCTTCAGTGGCCGAGCAATGCATTCTCATGAACGTATGATATACAGAATTTTATGCAAATCAAAACATAAGACAAAGCACGAAACTGTGAGACTGCCTGCTGGTCACGTGACGCCGGCTGTCTACGAGCTTCATGACGCGAAGTCACGACTTGGTCGTATCAGCGGCAGTTTGTAGACTAGGTAAGTTTAGGAAAAAGATGCACATGGGTAAAAGTCTTTTGTTTTCCTCCTTTTTGTATTATTAGAATTCTTCTTCCTTTCTTTTAATCTTTAACACTCCAGAAATATACTTCAGCATATGATACATAGATTAATTAGCATATTGAATGCATGTTGCACAATGCTTGCACACAGTGGCAGTTCTATATGTTGTTTTATTTTCCGCTGTCATCATAGGTAACATGAAATCCAAAATGTTCCCATACACCATACGACGCTGGTGCATCCAGCCTTCCTTATCTCTCCCACTGCTCTCTACACGTGACCTGCAGCGCTCCACGCTCCACCTGAGGAGCGGTCGGATCGGCTCGCCGCCTCTCAAAATCTGACGGAAATCTTTTAAACTGACCTTTGTCGATCAAAAAACAGACAGATTCAGCAACCGCGCGGCCTATTTCTCGCTTTAGATGTTTTCAGAAACACGTTTCGGTGAACTATCTTACTAGAATATGAGATCTTATTCGGAACGAGACGCCATGACAGTCTGTCTTTGAATTTCCGGAGAAACCAGACCCACGTGACGCGTTCGTCCAATCAGCTGCCGGTTTTTTATTTTTTGGGCGACTATACAGCTCTTTCGGTGTCTGCAAGAAAATGTTTTGTAACTTTTTAACACATTTTAGCGATAGTCTTCTAACTTTATCATTTGTGTGCTGGTTTAATGGGTTGTCTGTGAAAGACAAAAACTGTCTAAATAACAATGTTGAGGTCTCTGCTGGAGTCCAGCAGAGACCTCAGACCTCAGACCTGTTTGTTGGCCTGTAGCGTGCTAACGTTAGCTATAGAGATGCTTGTCCTAAATAGATTTCCACTTACTGGTGGCGAGTCTGACGTAGTGGAAAAAGTGCAAATCTTCTTTTGGAAAGTCGGCTTGTAGAGCCATGCCGACAGCAACTCGTAAATAGAGCGTGCACGAGGAGAACTGGGCTCGTGCACGCTCTCTCGTGCACACGTTTAATAGGCGTTCCCTCTCGGGAGCAGGTAGGGTGTTGTGCATGTGCATTTTTTTCAAAAAGTGGAGAGGGCGGTTCTTTTCTAAAATTCGGGAAAATCCTCCATTATACCTTTTGAAATGTTTGTTTGGCAGCTCAGTGAAGCACTTCAAACTTCTTTTGTTAATATTTTTATTTTTATATGCAGTTTGATTGTGTTTCAAATAAGAAGTATTTACCTACACCTTATTCTTAGTGTGGAGCCCTGACTTGACCGTGCACTTTCAAGTCAATTTCTAGAAATGCCGTCAGGCTGCACGGAAAAATAATCGCGATGCGTATTCCTTTTATTCCTTCATCCATCAGGCTACTAAACGCCACCCGTTGATCTGTGCACATGTCGTCATTGGCATGTTGATGTTTTGATTGTTGTCATTTATTTAATCTACATGGATGGGATAGACTGTAAAAATGAATTGCCCCGTGGGGATGAATGAAGTAAATCTCACCTGAGAAGCCCCGACTTAGAGACTGTGTGTGCACTGCGGGAGACCTTCTGTCTCTTGAAGTGAAACCAGTTTAAAGTTTGTCTCACAGCTCTAATCACCCACTGAACTGGCAGGTGCTGCTGCCCCATAACACACGGAAACAATCGCTCAACCTGCGCTGCGCTCACCTCGGATGTCATCTCCCCCGCGTAGGCCGTAAGCAGCCGACTACGTTTCCGCGCCGGGGGATAATTGCAGCTATAGGAGGGTAAGAAATAAGAGATTTGCTCAATTAACCAATACAGCACAGCTGAGGACAGCACCTGTGCATACTGGAGTCCCTGGTTTTTTGTGCAGATAACATGGACGATTACCCTGTGAAGTGTGCAGCGACAGAGCTCGGTCCGTTGCCTCCCCTACCTGGTGCAGTGCGGGGGGTACTGCATGCAACCACATTGTGTTTAATTGCTCTCCGGGTGTTAATATGCACTTGTGTTTTGGAGTGTTTCATTTTCGCCCCACCTGGTGTAATAAGCAGATTGCCAGTTTTGAACAGTTGGATAAAATCTCAGTCGTTGTGGAAACCTGCAACTCGCTGGAGCAGGAAGAGAGATCCTGCTGTTTTTCTATATGAGCCCAAATCAAACAACCTGTTTACATGCAGCGGGCGTGTTAACCAGCAGGCTGCTACTAGAAAGGAAGTAAGCTGTGGAAAGCTGCTGGGAAATATTTAAATACAGGTATTTATGCGGACTTCATAGGAGTCTTAAAATACACCAGTGGTGCTTTTCTTTTATTCAAAGTAATCGTTTTAGATTGTAGCAAGTATAAAGTGACAGGAAATGTGTGTAGGTATAAAGAGAGAGGATGACATGCAACAAAAGGCTGACATTTGTGAGAAAAAAAGCAAAATATACTCATAAATGGAACTTTTTCAAATTAGTGGGGGCAAGATAAGTACACTGGTGTAAAACAGTGTAGTTGGTGGTTACAGCATCACAGATTTCATCAACATCAGAGTTTTATGGACATACACTGAAATACTGTTTTTTCGGCAAAAAACACCAAATATCTTATAGTATTAATACAGATGGCCAGTTACACTATTATTAAAATGTATCCGACATCACATAAAAAGTTGTCGCTGGCTTCAATGAAGCCCTGTTAATGACACATGTACCAATAACATATCGGTACATATCAAATAACATCATTAGAGGCTTTAAAGTCCACTTTCTTCTTCGGCTGCTGCCAAATGCCGCTTTTACTCTGAAGCCAATAATTAGCTTTCCTGTCATTCCACCCCCTATATGCTCTACGTTACATGGGATCAGATCAAATGGTAAAACACACTAATCTTCATGTCGGAGAAGTAAAATAAGCGGTGTGCACCGCCGTGCGTACCGGTGCTCTGGTTCTCCAGCTCAAATAAAGCAGGCGATCTCTGCCGGCAAGATTGCCTCAATAAGGAGATAAAGAAAAGTTGGTTAGCAGATGTCAGTTGTTGTGTTTATCTCGGCATTTTTCCTTCGCTCATGCATGGATCTTCTATCAAAGAGGACTTATCCGAATAAAGTGCTTAAAAGCTTTTCAGACGCCTGGTGATCTGAACAATTTTTTGGCTTGATCTGCAGACTAAACAAACCATAATGATGCAAGCTTGTGTAAAGATGTACACAGCAGTCGAGCAACAAACGCCTGCGCTTGATGTTTTTATTAATGTTTTCTCGTCTTCTTTTCATCAGCTTTTGTTCATATTTTCTGCTGGTTTGGATGTAAACACAGGGGTGACTCTGTGTTTGCTCCTGCAGATTTGCAAAGCAAAAGGACAGTCATAAATTCATGCACCCCAAAAAAAAAAAAAAGCATAAGAAACGTGTCATCTGCCGCTTCTGTCCTGGCGTTGAAAACTTAAATTTCCCCCGGGACGGTAAAGAGGATTGCAGTGTGTTCTGTGGAAGACATAATCAAAAATATTCCTCCAATCAGTTGGGGAACGACAACAATCCTTGCCGAAAAGGTGTATTTTCTAGGACGATATAATAAGCCTAGCCAAGTAAAAAGCGACAACGGCATTAAGTTTTTAACACTCTGTATTTTGTAACAAGGTTGGTGTGTTGAAAGAAAGTTGGCAGACATCCTCTCAAGACCTGCCGGTCTCATTTCAATGCAGAGATAGGAGCGCCGAGTCGGGGGCGCTCCTCTGAAGTCCCAACTTCTGGCTCACATGACGGGAGCGAGATCTGCTCGCTAAAGCCAATCAAAAGACCTGAATTCTATTTGTTTTGTTTCAAGGGAAGACGACAAAGGGGGCCTCAAGGTCTTCTTCAAGATGGCTCTGAAGCCTGAGAGGAGAGAAAAATAAAAAAATAAAAAAGGAAAGGCGGGTGTGAGATGGAGAAAGAGGGAGGACTGGGGCTTTCAAGTGCCCGTCCTTGGTGGGACCTTTGCCGCGGTGCCAGGTACACAGCTTTTTAAGAAGGGCTGTTTTTTCATGTTAGTGCGTGGTTGGGAGTTATTAATATTCTCAAAGACAGAATTTTCTCCCCCGGATTGAAATAATGGATCATACTTAAAAGGGGAAGAACTCATTTCAGGTTTTAATACGGTAAGCCTGTTGGAACCAATTATTGGAGGTGCTTTGCCATTGTCATCTTGCATTTCTCCTTGAGGAGATTAACTGGCAATGCTGAAAAGGCCTCGCAGTATCCAGGATTTCGCTCATTCTGAGTATCTGCCTGAAATGGAATATTTTTCTTGATTTGTGTGTGTGTGTGTGTGCTGTACGTCTGTGTGCGTGTCAAGTTCCAACGTGTTTCACGTACTTTGGCTTCATGTTCTACCTAATTATTGCAATTTGATCCTAAAGCAGGAGTGGCCTAATCCTCTGCTGTACTGCAGAAATCCTGTTTCAGAAACTTTGGTAATACATTTGGCCTGTTTTAATAGAGACTGGGAAAGTAGCACTGTGACGGCAGAAGGACGGCCTCCCCGGGAAGCTCCTATGTTTCCTCGTATGCAAATTCAAGCGAGGAGACAGTGGAGGCAACTCGCAGAAAGTTGGAAGAAGAAGTTGTGGAAGGAAGAAAGCAGAAATCCCTTGTTTTCTCATGTTTTCTTCTCCGTTTCCTGACTGTCCCCTGAATGCTGAAGTGTGTGTGTGTGTGTGTGTGTGTGTGTGTGTGTGTGTGTGTGTGTGTGTGTGTGTGTGTGTGTGTGTGTGTGTGTGTGTGAGTGACTTCTGCACCCACATCGTTTGCCAGCTTGCCCAAAGCAGTATAATTCAAGCTCTGTGCTTGCTTCTCCAAGCAGTGAGTCAAAATAAAACACTGGTCTGCACATGTGTAGTATGACTTATTACATTTTGGAAAGGACATTAATCTGTATGTGCCTGATTGGCTTTTCTTCGTGCCTTGACTGAGACAGAATTGAATAACTTTAGTTTCAAATAGTTTTTATTAGAAGCATCTGTGCTTAAGTCCTGACATTTATATGCAATATGGAACTGTTTAAATTTGTACAAATACTTTACAAGCAGAGGAAAGAAGAGAAAAAGAGGGGAGGATATTTTTTTCTTATAAATATAACTTTAACTACCAGTTAACCCGCCATCCAGCACTACTTGTGATTTTTGTGTTCAGTTTGTATGTGATTGAGGTGCAATGTTTGAAAATGGTTCCAGTGTGTTATCGGGGGCCAATCGGAAGGTTGGTGGTTCGATCCCCAGCCCTGCAGTCCCATGTCGAATGGTCCTTGGGCGAGACACTGAACCCCTAGTTGCCTGCTGATGAGCTAGTGGTCTCAGCGTGTGAATGTGTGTGTGAATGGTGAATGGTTCCTGTACTATGTAAAGTGCTTGAGTAGTTGTTAAGACTGGAAAAAGCGCTATATAAATACAATAAATTTACATTTAAGTTTAAGATAAACCTAATTCGTTGTAGTTAACTCTGAAATCCAGTTCCACTGGAGGAACTTCAGCTTTTTTCCCCAGATTCTGTTTTGCTGTAAGAGACAAAGCCTTGTTGTGTAGCTGTCCGTTTATTAGCTGATGTACACAATTGGTACATCAAATAGTATCTTTTAGGAACTGGTTGGTATCGGCATTGAACGTTTTTGAGCGGTACCCGGGCCTACTACTTCCTTGTGTTCTTCAGGACACTCAGAGATGGAGGTAGCGGTGAAAATGTAGCGCCAGACGCCGAGGCCGGCGTGCCTCTGCCTCTATCAGACTAAATCACCCAAAACACAATCTGGACTCTTTCATCACAGTGTAATATTACACGTGCTACCTAAACCTCACTCCAGGACATGCTCCTTTTGTTATTTCCAGATTCCTCCCCCCCCCCCCCCCCCCACGAGTGCCAGGAGTGAGCATTCTCGGATCATTACTCCTCAAAGAAATTTAAGCGCGGGATGCCATTTAATATTTTTTTCTCCCTCCCCAAATGCAGTCCGTCATTAGAAATCCTAGCTGTCACGGTGATGCCATTTTTGGTGCGGAGTGTTTGTTGCCTCATTTCTTTTAATTTTATCTCCATTAGCTTAATTCTTTTTTAATATTTCCATCTAACGAACTTTACAGTCCATTTTGTCTCAGTGTCTTGCTAAGCGAGTTTTATGAAGCAGGCAGTTGGCTTTTCCATTTGAGAGCGGGTGAGGAGGGGGAGGGAGGCGGGGGTAATCGAGGAGCCCCCCACCCCCCCGCCCCCCCTGTGCTTTTGTCAGCTTATTTTTGGCACCTTAGCTAGCAGTTCTGCTTCTTCGCCTTGATTATACAAGCAAACAACTGCATGAAGTTCATTAACAATAAAGCACAGGCTAATTAAGCCGAGCCCCTTAGACAAACCAGCGCTGTCATCCCGCAAGTGTTTGCAGCTGATTGAGCTGTTAAAGATTTACCTTCACTCGTCTTCCACCTCCTCTGTTCCCTCGCAAAAGGGCCTCCGCTTATTTGTCTCCGAGGGCGTTTAACCTCACAGAGAGTCAGCTGCTGCCGTTTGGGCCGTAAACACGTTTACTTCAAGGTAGAGTAGTCTTACAAGGCCAACGTGCTGTTTACTTCCTGCTTTAATATGCTGCAGACGCCATCGAAGCTCCCCGCGGAATTCTGTCTATCTATCTATCTGTCTGTCTGTCTGTCTCTCTATCTGTCTGTCTGTCTGTCTATCTGTCTCTCTGTCTGTCTGTCTGTCTGTCTCTCTGTCTGTCTGTCTGTCTCTCTGTCTATCTATGTGTCTGTCTGTCTGTCTGTCTGTCTGTCTGTCTCTCTGTCTATCTATGTGTCTGTCTGTCTGTCTGTCTGTCTGTCTGTCTGTCTCTCTGTCTCTCTGTCTCTCTATCTGTCTGTCTGTCTGTCTATCTGTCTCTCTGTCTGTCTGTCTGTCTATCTATGTGTCTGTCTGTCTGTCTGTCTGTCTGTCTGTCTGTCTCTCTGTCTCTCTGTCTGTCTGTCTGTCTGTCTCTCTGTCTCTCTGTCTCTCTGTCTGTCTCTCTGTCTATCTATGTGTCTGTCTGTCTGTCTGTCTGTCTGTCTGTCTGTCTGTCTCTCTGTCTCTCTGTCTCTCTATCTGTCTGTCTGTCTGTCTATCTGTCTCTCTGTCTGTCTGTCTGTCTCTCTGTCTATCTATGTATCTGTCTGTCTATCTAGCTGTCTAGCTGTCTGCATACGGTATCTATCCATCTACATATCTATCTATCTATCTACCTATCTATCTATATGTCTATCTACATATCTATCTATCTATTTATTTATCTACATATCTATCTATCCCCCTCCCAACACCGTTGAACGTGTTACACTGCAGGCCATAAATTCCACGTGAATCAGTCCCGCGTCTACCCGAGGTTGTGAGATACACCATTAGAGAAACGGCCCTACGGCCCTTTTGTTAATGTAATTTGCTTAATTGCTCTGTATCAGTATACAGATGAGACATGTCCGCTTGCCGAGGTCCGCAGAGAGCGCTCTGGACGTATTTATTTTTAATACTTGTATCCGCTTATGGGGGCGGATCACTTTTTATACCTTGATGTCCAATCATGGCTCTGGAGGGGCAACAATGTGATCCACATGCAAGGTTTAGGTTTCTGCAAAAGAACTTTGATTACAAAGCAAATTCAAATATTTAATTGCAAACATTTTTAGATCATTTTTGGGCATTTTTAGGCCTTTATTTTCACAGGACAGATGAAGACATGAAAGGGGAGAGAGAGGGGGAGTTAACTTCAATTTTATTGATAGTATCAAATCATAACAGGAGTTATCTCAGGACACTTTACAGATAGAGTAGGTCTAGACCACACTCTATAAGTTACAAAGACCCAACAATTCGAGACAGTGGCGAGGAAAAACACTTTGACAGTCAAACCTGCGGCCGCTGTGTCGAGGAGTAAACCTCTATATATGTGCGCCCGCTCTGCCAACTGAGCTAAGCCGGCCACTCGCTGTAACATCTCTAACATTGATGGTGCTTATTCTAAAGTCAGACAGAATTTTTGTGCAAACATCCTGGCGAAGATTAAACTTGATCGGTAGCTGCAACAGATTTCGTGGATTCAGGACTTAGATAAATATATCTATAATTTCAGCTGAAAACATGTTCTCCTTCAACACTACATCGTATCACACGCACTACTGTAATCTCAAAGCTAGGGGTAGCAAAATATACTTCTTTTCAACAAGAAATTACAACATACACATTACACTGAAATCTTTTACTTTCTGTTCCAGCTCCTACTGCGTGAGCCGTCTGTGTGTAACGTAGAGTTCTTCCTGCGTGTCTCTACGACGAGTAACGTTAGACAGCCAATCGCAGACGTTATTAGAGCTTGGTAGCAGCGTGCTGCGTGCTGATTGGCTCACTGACACTGATGAGAGAGATTTACTCCTTAGGTATTGAAACTGGGTATTAAATGAGCATTTTTCGATACTCGATACTTTAGAGGCATTTCGGTCAGTGCCTAAAAAGTCTTGAATTCGGTACCCGTGCCTAGTCAAAGCCTAATGCACAGTAAGCATTCCCGAAAAAGAGGTTGAGTGCCTTGCTCATGCATTCTGGGACATTGCTCGTTAGGGGAAGGGAGAGGCCGGATAATATGGGGACCTGAGCAGTCTACAGGCCTTTTGTATGTCACGTAAGCTTCAGGCTACCCTTAGCTGCAGCTTTCTCCTCCATCTCCTCCTCCTCGTCTTTGGGTGGTGGCTCTGCTTCACCTCTGGGAACAACACGCCGCCCTTCCCCGCTGTGACGGCTCCTCGCCGGTTCTTTAATTACCGGGTAGGCTGAGACGTCTGCCTCTCCGGTGATGTGTCGATGGGAGAGAGGCAGAGGGCTTAGCGGCGGAGGCTTGGCTTAAAGGAAGTGACTTTAAAGGATAACTTTGTTTATTTTCCCATGTTTTTGTGTGTAATTGTCTGATGGGAGCAACTATCTTTGACATTGGTCCAGTGTTAGGCAAGAACGCTGCAGTCGGCAGTCGGCAAAACAAGCTTCAATGCAAGTTAATAGGCAATAATTGTTAACTGTGCAGCTTGCATCTACTCCTGTGTGTGTGTGTATACTGTAATCACTGCAAAACACTCTGATCTGACGTAAAGGACAGAAAGTCCTTATTAGGGAGCTGTAACGGTCGCTTACAGCGTCAATCTCCCTTCATGCAGACGAGTTAACAGTGAGCACCATAAATGTGTAGATTTACCGTAAGAACCGAAGTCCTGATCCAGCAGCGTGCTTTCCCTTTAGCACTTTATTACTTCAAAAGCTGCTCCAGAAAAGAGAAAGTTGTCTGTGATCAAAAGCCGTGAAAGGAACCTGAACAAAGACACAGTGTGCCAGTTTTAAAGGACGGCCGCGACATACGAGCCGTCAACGCGGCGATATGAATCTGCGCCGTAATTCAGAGAAAAAGAGATTAGAAGAAGATAATGGTCTCATATCTCAAAAGTTAACAGTGAGGCCCGCGTGAACTGTGAATAATCTTATAATTACTGATCTAATGCCATTAGGCCTGACAGAAATAGAGAAAGCAACGCTTGGATGGGGCGCAGTTAATCAACTGTGCGCTCCTCGTTGGATCATCAGTACCCCCGCGCACGCTAAGGCCACGACTGATGATAGGTATGAGTTTAAATGACAGCTTAAAGGAACATTACGCCGCACTCATATTTGGTTAACTTCCCCTTCCAAATGGTTCAAAACGTGTCATTTTTTTTATGTGCCTTGCAGCCTTCTATCGCCCCCTCGATTTGTGAGGGCTTCTTCTTCCTTTTTTTTTGTGCCGCAGGCTATTCTGCAGGGGGAAATCCAGACCGACTGGAGTTCCCTCACCTTGTGTGCTCGTTTGATCCTCCGACGTAGAGGCAGACTGCTGATCTCACCGCGTTAAGCCTCTGTTCCAGGTTGTACTTGCAATGTGAGCATGATATAAAACAACCAGCCCTGGAGGCTCCCCCCGTCTCTGATTCATGTTGTTTTGTCTTTTATTCCGCTGCGTGTGGGAGAGAACGCCCGTGACAAAGTGCACACCCAGAGTTTGACAGTTTAAAGAAAAGATCCACCCTCAGATTGTCATCCGCGGTTTGATCTCATCAGCCTGTGATGTTCAATTTGATGGCAAAGTGTTTTTTTGGTTGAGAATCTGTCCTCGGTGATTGTTGTCAAGTAAAATGCTCATATTTTCTAAATGTGACCGTCCGTGGGAAGAATAATAACTGTTTCAATAGAACTACAAAATCTGAAATAGCTGCGTTGATGAGTGTCAAAATGTCGGCTCTTTCCTTCTTTGCTCACTAACAAACTTTAGCAAATGTTGCTGAAGCACTTCTAAGTTCACCAGATGTTGCAGGAAGCGGTCGCCTGTTACACACAATCCTCACCGTGTTTAAAATGTTTTAGGCCCCGTCCACACGGAAACGTATTTCGATGCAAACGCACATCTTTTGCGTCGTTTGGGCCGACTGTCCACACGAATCCTGTAAACGCACTTTTTTGAAACCTGGTCCCAGGGTGAATAAAAAAAAAAAGCCGGCTCACGTTTGGCTTCGTGTGTACGGCGAAACAGCGTATGTGCGTATCGATGATGTCATCCCCACACACCTCGGCCTCACAGCTCCGCCTTCAACCCAGCTGACGGCTATTATAGCAGGGACGCAACGCTGCTTATAAAGTGGAAGTAGAGAACTTATCAACTAGCTCGCTAATCTGTCTGCTTATCAACTCCCTGAACGGATTATAGTAACTTTTAGCACAGCTTATTGTAGAAAGGCTACCGCAAGAAAAACGTGTAGCTAGATTATCAAAAAGACATTGGATCATTGATGTTTGTTTGACTGCCGATGTTAGCTAGCTAGCTGACGCTAGCTGACGCTAGCTGACGCTAGCTAACGCTAGCTAACGCTAGCTAGCTAACGCTAGCTCTGCTAGCTGCTATCATGTCCGATAGAGTAAACAAAGTTTACATTCTTTTTCTAGGTGTCCTTTATATAACGAGCAGTGGTGTAAGTTATTAAAGTCTAGTCCATGGATGTGTTAAGCTAAGAGAACTAGCTAACAGTTATGTTATGAAAGGAAGTGGCTGAAGGCTGCTCTTCTTCTTCGTTCCGTTAATGTCTGTAGCAATAACAGCGCCGCCTACAGGCCTGGCATATGAAGCAGCGTGTTGAGTCATTTACAGATGGATTCATGTGGACGTGAATTTTCTTGAACCGAATCCAGGGAAGACGGATGCGTTTTCATCCTCACGTCTTCGTCCGGATGGGGCCTCAGTGACAGTGGTAGCAAGTCAACATGACATCATGACTTCGCGTAAACATACACGCCACTTCCAAAAGCCAAGTGGCGTGTTATCTGGACGCATTTTGAGCTATCCACGTGTACGTCCACGCCGTATACAGCGGACGGGTTGCAGACTGAGCTCAATAAGTGGCGTATGTATGACACGCCAATTCGTATGCCATTTTGGCGTGTTATCAGGACGCATAATCGCTTTTTGGACGGTTCGGACAGTTGGGTTTAAGAAAACAATAACGGGACGGTTGGGTTTAGGAAAAGAAGAAAGTGACGGTTGAGTTTAGGGGACATGATCCCCGGTCTCCACAGTCCCCCGACCAACCTCCCTACGTGGATTTTCGGCCTTTCATACTACTCGCTACGGTGTAAATTGACACGCAATCGCAACGCAATGTAAGTCAATGGAGGAAACGGCGTTGATAAACACGTTAAAAAGTGATTATGCATCTTAATAACATGCCAATATATATGAATTGGCATGTCGTACATACGCCACTTATTGAGATCAGTCTGAGCCAGTGATGTTTCCTGTTTACTGTAACGTTATGAGTCTTGCACGCCACACGCGATACTTAGACTGGCGAGTCCCATAGCCGGTTACATGATTGTTCACCGCGCTGCATAAATTAGCCAGCAGCGTAATCCCGACAAAACACCGCAGTGAATTTCAGCCTGCATGCAGGTCTTTAAAAAACAACAACGAATATTCAAATTCAAAAATTCAAAATTGAAAATCAAATTCCTGCCCATCCATCGAACATCCAGATCCAGCAAGACTCAGGTCTTTGTCGGTATGTCGGATACCTAAGTGACTTAATATTGCTGGTTGGTGCTGTGGCATTGTCATATTCAGAGGCAGAGAGTTGATGGTTTACTGGATTGGGTCCAAGCATCTGTCTGACTGTCCTCTGGACACTTTTGGGTGGAATTCACCCAAACATTTTGCACCTACTATACGCTGGGGGAGTTGAAATTAATCGACATGCAACAGAGTCCGTGGCTGGAATAGTAGCAGGGACGTTATTGCAGTTATGTGTCTGTCAAGCTGTAATCTTTGAGCTATCGGATAGGGCTGCACAATTAATCGCAATTTTATCGAAATCGCAATATGGACTAATGCAATATTCAAATCGCAGGGGGGTGCAATATTTGTTAAAGGCAGAATGTGTGTGTAACCATTCTGAATGAAGTGTTGTGGTGCTGCAGAGACTACCGGCCTACACATCCCATCCTACAGAAAATATCCTTGTTTGGTACAGATCCTCGCAAAACTCACATCATCTAATCACTTTATTATTTTTGGGTGAAAATGACTAGCGTCGTGAGACCGTCCTGATCTCGCGAGTTCCAGTTTTCTGCTCGCAGATCAGTCTGGCATCTTGAGGCAGAGAAAAGTTGGAGCCGTTTGCCAAACGACCGACCAATCAGCGTTGGTTTTGAGCCGGGTTTAGGTGTGATGCAACGAGGAGCTGGCGAGATCAGGACGGTCTCACAAGGCTCAGCAAGCAGAAGCAACGCGTGCAGATCTGACCTGATCTAGACTCGTGTTCAGACAGCGGTAGCCCTGATTCTGTTAGCCGCTCGCTAACGCTGTTTTCTCTTGGATCCTTCTTCTGGAATACGGACCGGGAACCTGAAACGGGGCCTTTTATTCCTAAATTCTCGTCACACAAACGGCAAATATCCTTTACCGCCATGTTGCTAGCTGAGCTAACGAGCTGTGCTCTGCCTGCAGCAGCAGGGGGAGCCTGGCGTCGTCGTTGCTCTGTTGGTACGTCATACGCTTCGTTGATCTGATTGGTTGATTTGGTCCGTCTATCACCAACATAGCTGGTGATAGACGGATGGTTTATCCAATCAGATAACCAGGATTTTCGCCCCTTCCCAAACGTTCTCCAACGGAAAGTTCCCAGATGGATATGCTGAGCAGATGCGAAGGAATCCATCTGGCGGAGTCGGGTTAGAAAATGACAACTATGATACAAATATGATCATTCCCTCCAATATTGTGAATCATATCGCAATCGTAATATCAGTCGACGTAATCGCAATTAGATATTGTCCTCATGTCGTGCAGCCCTACTACCGGAGCATTCCTAAAGGTGTCTTCAGTATGTGAAAAACTGTATGACGGCAGAGCCAGACTTTGACAGTTTGACAGTAAAAAACAATAAAATAAATAACACTCTCTGATTTGCATGACGTATTGTGATCTCTTTAGTGTGTGATATTCATTTGATGGCCTAAGGTTTCCACTTGAGCCCATTATCTTTATCTTTGTACTAGATTGTCACGTTGTCTGTGCTTGAATCGTGGACCTGGAAATGCAAAACAAATAGTCTTGATATTTATGTCAAAGCGTTTCAGGCTGACTATTTTCTTTTCTACATACCTAAAACTTCCAAAAAAAACAGTTTACCCAATTAGATCTTCATGTCAACAACAAAAAGCGCTCGGTTTGATAGAAGTTGCACTCAATTTTGCGTAAACTGGATAATCGGTGGGCTTGTTTTCCGTGCCTTCCTAAATGCTGTGGCCTGCATTGTGACCTTATTGGGTTATTAAGATGTTTATTGACTGGAAAATCTCTTTTTCTTTGACATTGGTCTCTGTCTCAGACTTCCTCTGATGTTAATAGTGTAAGTTGTATTTCCTCTGAAGTTAACATGGTCATTTGTGCTTTAACTAGATTTCTTCACCCCATGTTTTCTTAACGGCCGCACAACAAGTATTCATTTGACTTGTAAAAAAGGATCCTACCTTTTGCATATCTCCGTGGGTTTCCTCTGACATCAGCAGCTCAGAAAAGCTCCAGGATAAACAAATGTGTCAGAACTCTTTGACGCTAATGGTGTCTCCCCAGATGAGCGTCCAAAATATTCAATTTTCATTTACAGGCGGTTGCATTTTGGGAGCCCCGAGAGTAAGACTTTTGATTACACAAACCTGCCATCTCTGTTGGAAGTTGGTCTTTCAGGGAATAAACACGGAGCATAATTAGGGAAACATGCAGATATAGTAGATGAGCAGTGATGGAGGCGGGCTGACTGGACTGGTCTCTGGGCAGGGAACGGCGATAATGAAGGCGTTCGGAGTTTGGACTGAAAGTAGACTGATGGGCCCCCGGCTCTCCCCGACCATTTGGGGAGCTTTCAATTGATTCTTTTTTTTCAAGACTGGGAGCTTTGTTCTCTGTTCACGTTGGACATACTCAGTGTGTGTTTCTGTGTGAAGAATTATGGAGGGACTGCACATCATGTGCAAAAAAAAAAGGAACGACACCTGCTTTTAATAAGAGGATAAGTCATCTGTAGCCAGGCTTCTTTTCCCTGAAGTTAGCGTCAGCCAAGTTTAGAAAGCTTTTACACACTCTGCTACTAGATGTAAAACAATGTGCACGCTGTGGACAAAATAACATGAACACCTTTTACGGTGTGAAACGTATCACTCAAAGGTCCAAATCTGATTTTTATTCCAGGTCTGACGTCCGGAACGATTGGCGATAACAAAATACCATTTCATCAACTCACTTTGAACTTTAAGCAACACATATTCAGGTCGAGTTCTCTGCTCTCTCTGCTCAACTTTGGCACCGATTTGGGTGCCGTTACACGGCCATTTGTTACCGTTTATTTTTGTTATACCTACATGCAGTAAAATGATGTTTTTATCACTTTTAAAAGATGGGTTTCTCGACTTTTTTGCCGGTTTTCTTTCAAAGTATTTTATCTCTTTCTTTTTTACGCTTTTCAATAATTTCTTCGCCTTTCATCAACATTTTCTAACCTTTTTTCATCAAAAGAATTATGTTGACATTTATTCAACATCACTAACAGTTTATAGGTCAACCGAACATGTATTTCAAAATAGAAGAAGTTCATCTTGGTAAGGTTTGAGCTGATAACACGAGGTACGGACCATTCAAATATAAATACATCATTTCAATTCAATTTTATTCACAGTATCAAATCATAACGAGTAATCTCACACTCTATAATACGCACTATATACCCAACAATTCCAAGCCAAGAGCAAGCATTGTGTTGCCACTTTTTGCATGATTTAAGTGAGTTCTACGTGAGTTTGAGAAAGCACACACAGCGAGGTGCAGACCAGTCTGGCCTTTAATCAGTCCCGCTGACTAAATTAGACTGTTGCGGGCAAAAATCCTTGATTATGCGGCACGTTTTCTTAAAAAATGTGATGGAATATGTGGGATATTTATGCAATTTTATGCGATGAAATTGCAGGAACTTGCAGAAATTGCGGGAAATTCCGGGAAAAAGAGAACATAAGTGATTCCCCCCCAACACCGTGTTGTCACTAGGCGAAATTACATCACTTCATAACGTTCCCATGGCAACAGGGGAAAATGGCTGCTCTCGTGTGAAGTAAACGCAACATTTTTCAACTTTCTGCTGAGATATATGTGACTTTATTGTAACAAAAATGCGGGGATTATGAAATCATGCAAGCCCTGAATATTTTGCGCGGAAATCGGCAATTTGTGCGGCGTATTTGAAAACATGCGGCCCCCGCATAAATATGCGGCCTTTGGCTGATTATGCGTTGAATTATGCGATCACATAATCAGGTTTTTCTGGAGGGAGTGGTTAATGGAAGTCCGTCCAAATTGAAACTAGTTGCGTGACGCTTTTCCCTTTTTAATATGCTTGTTTGAATAAAGGACGCCCTGATGCCTGGTGTACTGGAGAAGTGTTGTGTGATGTGTTTTAAATTCTGACGGACGGCAGACACAGTTCTCTTGGCCCCCGCTCACTCGAGTTTTAGTCAGTCAGCCAGCCAATCGGATTATTTCTGTCTCTCCAGCAGCTCTGGTTTATAGAAATGTTTGTACAACTAAAACTTCAATCTGTGATGAAATGTGCCAGAAAAGACAGTGGGACCAAAAGTCTGTAATTTTCTTCCCCTTCCCTCGTTTCACGTAAAAATCCTCTCCACTCGTCTTTCTCTACAAACATGAAGCAACGCTGAACTGTGACTTCCTCTCACCAGAATAACTGACAGCACTCTGAAATGACACATACGATTTAAATCTGTGTGTGTGTGTGTGTGTGTGTGTGTGTGTGTGTGTGTGTGTGTGTGTGTGTGTGTCACTATGCATATGAGTGGCTACAGTCACACACTCGAAAGTTTGCAGGCTAGATGGTGTCACTGAAGGTGTGTGTTTGCGTGTGTGTGTGTATGTGTTTGTTTCCGTGTGTGTGTGTGTGTGTGTGTGTATGTGTTTGTTTCCATGTGTGTGTGTGTGTGGAGTAGTTGTGAAACGTGACGGCAGCAAGCGATCCCACGAGAGCCTCCATGTCATGTCGAAAATACCATAACATGTGCATTACACTTAAGTAATTCTTCTTCCATCTGCTAAGTATGACAGCATTAGCATACCCATTTAATTAGCGCCGCGCTTAAAGCATTCCCCCCTTTTAATCACCTCATTGTATTTACCCAGCCACTGGTAGCAGAAGGCTCTCATTTAAAAAAAAAAAAAAAGAAAACACACAAAAACAGTAGCCGCTTTGTAAAAAAGAGTGATGGTCTTTCTCAATATTGATAGACGTGACTGCTTGCTCAGCTCACCCATAATCTGTAATGTGGTGTTTAGAAAGAATTCTCTTTGGGAGGTTTTCATCCATTTATTTTCTGTATTTATGGGTATTTGTTTCTGTCTCTATGCATCTATAATACTCAATGATCTTACATTAGCTTGCCAACTCTATCCATAACGCTGCAAAATAAAGGTGTCATCCTCTTTTCATCTTTATCAGAACATAACCAACACATCTGATCTCCCTCTCTGTCTCTGTTGTCGGGCCTCCTTTTCAAAAATCAAACCATCAAGCTTGGGGGGTGGGGGGGGCAGGCGGTGGGGTGCGATTGAAAAATTGGGAGCCTCTTTGAATGGCTTGCATTTACATTAATGAACTTGATTTGAATGGAGGTTCATATCAAGCCTCATAGATTCCGCACTGTGATTTTATTAATTGCAACAGAGGCGTCATTGTTTGTCGTTTTGACGCCAATTCAATTAAAATCCCATTTAGAGGGTAATAGATTAGGCAGTGTAAACTTTATGTGACTAATATGTGACGCTATGAAAGGGTCTGCTACCAAACCGACTGCTGTGTGTGTGTTCATGCACGTGCATTCACAGGCAGTACATGTATATCATTCACGTGTGTGTGTGTGTGTGTGTGTGCGTGTGCGCGTGTGTGCTGCTCGGCTCACTTTGATTCATAATTGGTCGTCTTTTGCAGAAACTAGCGGCTTGTAATTCCATACTTTTAGTTGTGAATATCCAAAGTAAAGATACGTAGGACCCACTGTTATGAAATAATTAGATGTGTGTGTATATATATATATATATATATATATATATATATATATATATATATATATATATATATATATATATATATATATATAGTAGCCTTTCGTTGTAGTGTGTGGAAATAGGTTCCATGTGGGATACATTTTGTGTCTGTCGACTCTGAATAAAGTGTGTTTCACGAAGATAAAATGACACATAACAGAGCTGTAGTGGAGCCAAAGCAGCGGCCTTTTTAATTAATTAACTTTATAATACAGATAATCTGCAAAATTGCCAGATATCGGCTCCGATAGTCGGCTAGGGTCGATAATCGGCAGACCCCTAGTCATGATGCTACTTTCCTTTAGTGTTACAGCCCAGGTACATCATTTACTCCCCCGTGTTTCCCCTCCAACAAATGTTCTCTGCCGTCTCGCAGCACACCTTGTCTGAGGCACCTGTGCAGGAACTCCTGCCAATACAAATTCACCGTGTTTTTCCTCATCTGCTACAAGTCTGCTAATTCACCCGGAGGACTCGAGCAAAGTGCACACAGTCATTCCGAGGGAGTGTTTTGCATTAAAAATCCTTTTGAGCCGATGTAAGTTTGAGACGACAAAGAGGAGGAGGAAAAAAAATCCGTCTTTAATAATGCACAACGTGAGACTGCACAGAGCAATATACATTTTTAATTACTAAAGTGACTAATATCTAGGTTTGGCTTTGAGGTTTTTGTTCCATAAAATATGCATTTGTATTTTGTTCCCCCGCAGCCGAGTTGGATACACACACCTGAGCAGAGCCGAGGGCTTTTAGCAGAGACGAGGAAGTTCACTAACACATGTTCAGGTACTTACGTGCAAGTAAGTGAATGTGAATTTTATGAAGAGGAAAAGTAAGCCATGCATACCTAAATAACTTGTCAGGTTGTTGGAACTAGTCCTAATAACAGCCACACTCCACATTTCATTACATTTATCCTCGTTCTGACATCTTAAAGCAGCAAATGTGGCTCATTTTGTCTCCTTTCCTTTCAAGTTTTTTTTGTCCTTTTGATGCCCAGAATCTCATTTTTTATGTATTACCACAGCAACACAACTCATTTAATAATGCCATCAAAGAAAGAAGAGAGCAAGGATGATATTTCTCTCTTTCGGATATGAGAATAAGAAACCCAAAACATGCTTTTTTCATGTCTTTAACCTTTTAATTAACCGTACTGACATTTGGAAAGTCTCATTTTCAAGCAACTCGGGGTGCAGAGAGCACTATCATGAAAATGTAAAAAGTTGCAGAAAAACAACAAATGGCAATGTGCAAAAAGCAGAATGGGATCAAAATGAGGAACGGAAACATGTTTGTTTGTTTTAAGTGAGACTTCTTATAGGTCGTCTGGTATGCTAAACTTTTAAAATCAACACTAGACATGCGCAAACTGGATTTAAAACACAGCAGAGCAGAATGTAGCACACTGGTGCTTAAACAGGCTCCAAAATAAACCCAGTTCTGCTTCTTTCTTGGACTTTGTTGAGGTGATACGGAGTACTTGTGCACAGCAGGGCGGCGAGAAGGGACAGAAAAAGAGAATTTTGCTGTGTGCAAAGTTGTGTTTTTGTACATTTTCCATTTTGTCTGTGCATTAATTGGAGAGCCTTCCCTTTTTAGATGGAGTGCATTATTTATGACGCTGCCTCATACGCACAGTCAGAAGGCTTGCACGCACGCACGCACGCACGCACGCACGCACGCACGCACGCACGCACGCACGCACGCACACACTCTTTCTCTGTCACTCACACACAGACACACACTCACTCTCTCTCTCTCTCTCTCTCTCTCTCTGTCTCTCTCTGTCACTCACACACACAGACACACACTCTCTCTCTCTCACTCACTCTCACACACACACACACACACACACACACACACACACACACACACACACACACACACACACACACACACACACACACACACTTCCCTACCAAGACAGCCGAGGCTCTCCTGACACCAGCCTTGTCTCCAGAGTGAGCTGACGCGCACCGATCCAGCCTTACCTTAGCGTTCCCCCCATAAATTAAAGTTAGATGAGCACGAGCAAAAAGTAGCTGTGGCCTTTAAGTGGAAAAGTAAGTCATTAATCAGTCATGTGTCTCGTCACTCCGCCCACACCCCCTCGTTTTGAAAAACCAATGTCCAAGGACGAGCCGGCTGCTAACCAACATCCCACATCTTGTGTTTTTACCGAGCTCTGCGCCGAGCCCAGAAGGGAGAGTCAACCTACCTCATTTTGAGCGAGTTTTGATAACTTATTCCATTTCACACAGTCCTAATTTTGATGTCGTATGCCGTTTCAGTGCACTTGGCTTCTCCTTTCTTTCACACAGACTCCCTGCATTACCGCGAGCTACTCTCTCCACAGACGAACCAGACAAAGACGAAAACCTTCCTGGCTGAAACTGTTAAAGCGTCTAGTCCAAAAACCAGAACGCAGCAGCGACAGGGAGGCTTTTCCCCACACGGGTCCATGCGTACCGGTGGGGGAAAAAAGTGTTTACCACCACTTTTTCAAAGTTCAATCGACGCAATATGATGTCAATTAAAGGTGACAAAAAGTTTAACACTTCCATATGCAGCGGCAGCGCTTCAAAACCACAGAATCTGACTTTCGGAGTGGAACTATTAAGCGCGTGCCAAAAGAATGTGCCAAATGTCCATATGTTTCACAAGGTGCACTTTTTTTTCTTCACTTTTCTTAGTGAGATTTGTCCTCAACAACCTCCAGACTTTCTTCATCAGTGAGTTTATTAGACGAGAAGAAGAAAAAAAAGAAGGCTTTTACTCCTCCGCCTTTTCTCCAATCATTTTTTTTAATTGTTAGATTTTTTTATGATTTGAAAGAGGCCCATGTTTTCTTCTTCTTCTTCTTCTTCTCCTGGCCTCTGCTGTAGTTTTTTTTGCTTGGCTCCTGTTGGCAGATTTTTGGTCGCGTGTAAAACCTCCCGTCTGTTTCATTATCTCCTCGTCGCATCCACTCCAAGGAACGTTTGCAGAGTTTTCTTTTTTTTTTCCCTCCCCCTCTTCTCTGTGATAAACCTCACAACTCCAATTCTGGTCATTTTGAATGTAGCAGCTTCAGTATAAAGAGAACATGCCGCTCTGCAGAGACCAGAAAAGACCACAACTAGCTGTCTCATTTAAACCTTTTAAAAAGCAGCTTAAGGAAACCAAAATGTGTTGCCGTCAAGTTCAGTAACGCGTACGGCTGGGCGATATATCGATATAAATCAATATTGTGTTATGAGACGAGATGTCGTACAGTAGAGTGATGTTATTTTCCTTTACCCTCTTCAGCCCTGTTCACACAGGAATAGTATTACCTGTTGACCTCTGGTCATTTATAGTAATTACGGAGGATGTGCCAATCGGCCATACCGGTAATTTGTCAAGTAAGAAATTTCCCCGCAAATGACCACCATATTTACACCAAGGTCCTGTGATATTAGTCCCGTGTAAATGGACATGTCTGTGATTTGGCGGGGTCGTATGTAAACAAAAAATGTTTCAATTGTTTCCTGTCCTCCTTTTTATCCATCTCTCTAAGATGGATATGGGATGGCGGGGGGGGGGGCTGCGGACGCCCCTTTCATGGCCAACCTAGTCTGGACTGCTGCCCGACCAGAGACCTCCGTCCCCGAGTCAACACGCTATCGCGACATGGAGACATGGAGACATTTTGGAAAAGAAAGAGACCTAAATCAGGACCCATAATGAAAGACGTAGTCCAGAAACGCTCTGTTACCTCACATTTACCTCATTCTGATTCAGATGGTGCTGTGGCAGCGTACAGGGCCGGCCCCAAGCAGTTAGTAAAGGTAATGTGTTGAGCCAGTGGCCAGAAATCAGCTGTTCTTATAATATTCAATGTGTGTGAGAAGGGAGGGAGAAAGGACAGGTGTCGGCGAGCCTGTACGGAGATATGAATAACCTGATTTCTCTGTGTAAACATCATATCCTAAATATGATCAACAACATGTTCATGCTTACGTTAACGCACATGAATCAAACACGCTCCGTCCGCGGGATCAGCGATAGGCTACTCGGCGTCCAGCAACCAGTTTAT
The DNA here is from genome assembly GCA_023631565.1 of Gymnocephalus cernua. NCBI lineage: Eukaryota > Metazoa > Chordata > Actinopteri > Perciformes > Percidae > Gymnocephalus > Gymnocephalus cernua. The sequence goes on along the minus strand of CM042448.1, from coordinate 1,440,178 downwards.
CTACGGACCGAGTCATAAACATGAACATCGTGATTAATAGTGGATGCGTTGTTGGTGAAATAACGTATAATTACTGAGAAAGTGATGACTGAACAGAGCTGCAGTCGTCGGCGGCTGCTTCTTTGCACATCTACGCGTTGTCGTCATTCGATGCGTTGCACGTCTCACTGAAAAACATGTACGCACAGTGCGTGCAGGCTTACGGCTGCCGGCGCCACTGTGTTAAGCTAATAGCAAAGCCTGTTAACAACTCCAGCAGAGCAACATTAGCTTTAATTTGGAGTCCTTGCAACCAATCTCCCCCCCCCCCCCCTGTTCATCACTTCTGTCACACTCCATCATTTATAACATACAGGAGTTACAGGATTACTCTGTACACGCATGTCGCCGAACACTATGCCTCTGACCTCCTCACCGCTGGCTCCTTGTAATCTCCACATTTTGTGGAATTTTCGCTCCCTCCTCTGCTGCTGCGCACGTTAGATCTTTTTCTGGATAAAAGCATCAGCTGAACAATCAAAAGTCAGTCTATATTGAGATGATTCCTGCTCGCTGATCTGGCGGTGCTTCGCAGGGCTCGTGAAACAGGAAATAGCTCGGAGAGGAACCAAACCAGAGAGGATGAATTAGGCATTTCCTGCGAGCCGCCGTTAACCCTCGCTGTGCTGCTCCGAGGGCTTTGTCAGGACACACATGTTTGCGTTGGATAAGTTAACCCTTGTGTTGTCTTCCCCTGTTGCAACACTGCTGTCACTTTTTTCTGTCAGTATTTTTCTGTGCTTTATTGACGTTTTTTTTTAAGTGTTTCCCATGTTTTTGTCACTTTTCCTGACGTTTTTGAAGATTTTCCCGACATTTTTGTCACTTTTTACCAAGTTTTTTGCTGTTTTTGTCACTTTTTTCCAAGTTTTTTGATGTTTTTGTCACTTTCTTCCGTACTTTTGACATTTTCTTTCTACGTTTTTCAACGTTCTTCTATCAATTTTTCTTTACATGCTATGAAATTGATTAAAACACCCCCCTAATTAAATGAAAGCAGTGAGCAGATCATTTATTTAACTTGTGAAGAGTCTTGTTACTTTGTTTTAAAATGTAGTTGAAAGAAACTCACATTTCTGATATAGAAAGTTTTTGAAAGTGGGTCAGATTAGACCCGAGGACAACCGGAGGCTGACCCTTTACCTTGTGGTTGGCATGGTTACGTAGCTGATTAGCACTGGTCATTCACGTGCTCTTTGTAGCTTTCATCGTCTGTTTCTCTGTGGTGTTTTCACTTCTTATTCCAAATGAAATGTGTACAAAGTTCCCCGTGCAGCTAGGGCTGGGCGATACGAAGAAAATCAGATATCACGATATTCTTAACCAAATACATCAATATCGATATTGTAGGGTCCAGTTGGTGCTTTCACAAAATGAGATTTTACATAAATAATCATCAAATGGGTTCTAGTGAAATTATAGAGAAAAAACATATTTTTTCCAGCTATTTTCTGACAAAAAACCAGTGTGATGTTAAAACTAATCTGCAATTCTTCAAATGATATTCCCCCAAAATGTTTCTCAACAGATTTCCTGAGAAAATGGAGTCAGTGTGTGCTTGTTATCATCAATTTAGACGTGATTGTATATCACGATATCTCCATATATGATTTAATTGAAAGACAACAAATTAACATATTGCATTCTATCCGTACTTGCAGCTCGATGTCTTTAAATCCGACTGTGACGACTTGTTAGGAAAGAAGACGAGCGTTGGTTTCCTGCAGGATGCTAAAGCTATTAGCTTGTTAGCTGTTACCTTCTAGGTTGATAGGAGTGAAAACACATTTTAAATATGAACACCTTTATGTGGCCATATGTTAGGTACAGTGTAATCCTTTGTGGTGGTGTTAATACATGATTTAGCCTTCATTTAAACCTGCTGTTCCAGATTTTTAACAGGACTATGTGCGATGTTAGTCGTGATTTAATACCCCAAGCTGCATCTGCAACGTTATTTTCTCCCACTTTGACCGATTCTTAATACACCGTGTGGAAATGTTATATTGTTTTTGTGTCATGCTGCAGAAATGTACTTAACCCTCCTGTTGTCCTCGGGTCACAGAGGACACATATATCAGAAATTTGGGTTTCTTTTAACCAAATTGCCCCAAAATAATGTGGATGGTTCCATAAAACAAGTGAAATTAAGGATCAGATCTCTACTTTCATTGAATTTTGGGTGTTTTATTCAATTTTATAGCATTATCCTGACTAAACTTTGACATCTCTGTGATTGTCCATTACCTTCGTTTCTCTGATCTTAACTGTTAGTTAAAATCATTCATGATTTCTGCTTTTTTCTAACACAAAAATGAGATAATTTCATATAAATGACGTTTATTGACCATGAATTCCAAAAAATGATTGTTCAACTAGTGTTAATACGTTGGTTCTAGTGGTGAATATACTGGTGGTAATGGGGGGAAAAGTGCCAAAAATGTTGTAAAAAGCAACAAAAAGTTAAAAATAGTTTCCACAAAAGTGTTCATTTTGACCCTGGAGGACAACACAAGGGTTAAAAAAAAGACAAACTGTGATGTCATTGTCACTTAATAATGACGTTGTCATCTCAAGGAAACAAACTTAATCTCATAACGATCACATAATAACTTTGTCGTGAGTATGATGCAACAAAATTCCTCTTCACAACCCCCCCCCGGACCCCTTGGCCATAATGATCAAATATTATTTTACCTCAAATAGCTCCGCGTTACAGGACGGAGGGATTTACGTTTCATTGGCTGATATTTTCAAATTAATTTAGCACCTTGACTGCTTTCTGCACGTGCACTTTTCAGGTAAACGCCACTCGACAAATGACAAATACCAGACTGTAATCTTTACGTATTTAATCACTGCAAAAGCAACGCAACTCCCCCCTGCACCTCCACTCTGTTTTTCTCCCTCTCTCTTAGAGAGGAAGAGGAGGAGCAGGAGGTGGAGGAGGAGGAGGAGGAGGAGGAGGAGGTGTGGTCCCTCCTGGCAGCCGAGGCCGCTGAAGATCTGTGACAGATGGGGCCGAGTCACAAAACTCACAGCCTCGGGCGGAATTTATCCCCCAGAACTTTCCACATTTACCTGATCAGAGAAGTGTGTGTGTGTGTGTGTGTGTGTGTGTCTCTCTGTGTGTGTGTGTGTGTGTGTGTGTCTGTGTGTGTGTGTGTTTTCCAAGAATGTACAGAGGAAGCCTGGCTGCCTGTCATGGCTGACACAGAGCCCATCTGCCTCAAACCTGTGGTCCCCCCCCCCACACACACACACACACACACACACACAAATACACACTCCACCCTCCCCCCCCCCCCCCCCCCCCCCCCCACCTTCCCACCCCGAAAATGAAACACAGATAGACACAGACCTTACGATGGCTACACATGTCGCCAGCTTTGCATACCTTCAAATGCACCCGGACTCTTACTTTGAAAAACACACACACACACACACACACACACACACACACACACACACACACACACACACACACACACAGAGGCTATAAAGAGTGGAGCTTATGTGTCCCATATGTGATGCCACATTGAATATCCGGTTGAACTTGTCTTTGCCTCTCTCCCCGTTCCTCCTCCGTCTCCACTGTGGTGGATGACACTGTGCTGCCGAGATTCTCGCTCCTTTCCATCGTCTCCTAAAACACGGCCATGGCCGCCGATTCTGCCGTTGCAAAAGGTTTCTAATCCTGCAGAACAACTGCACGTCTGTTGCGTATAGCTCCCCGAGCGGGACATTCATTTTTATTCCACACGTTAGAGGTTCCTCGTTTGTTAAATTCTTCAAGGAACTGCCTGCAGTTCTAAAGTAGTTTTCAGCTTATCACAGCCCATTGGGATACTCTTTGTAGATTATGTTTTAGCCTTTCAATGTGTTGTGTTATTGTCTCTCTGTCTTGTGGGTTTGGACGCCGTCCTTGACTGTCTGCTGTAGTCTCCTTCATTCAAACAATGTGACGTGATAAATCCTCTCAGCCGACAGTTGGTTTGGCCGCGCTGTATACAGATTGTTGTTGTTCTTCTTTAATCAGTCCCTCCAGAAAAAACGCAGAGTTTTTTGTGATTGTTGCGGGCAAAAATCCTTGATTATGTGGAGCGTTTTCTTAATAAATGCGATGGAATATGCGGGATATTTATGCAATTTTATGCGATGAAATTGCGGGAACTTGCAAAAACTGCGGTTTGATGAAAAAGAGAAAACAAAGTGATTCCCCCCCAACACCGTGTTCTCACTAGGCGAAATTATGTCACTTCATAACGTTCCCATGGCAACGGGGAAAATGGCTGCTCTTGTGTGAAGTAAACGCAACATTTTTCAAATTTCTGCTGAGATATATGTGACGTTTTTGCAAAGAAAATGTGGGGATTATGAAATCATGCAAGCCCCGCATATTTTGCGTGGAAATCGGCAATTTATATATATATATATATATATATATATATATATATATATATATATATATATCCTTGACACATGTATACTATTAGTCCTACTAGTAATATATTGCAATCTCTTCGGCCTACATGGTGTACCTATGTTTAAGTACACACAGTAGCGGAGTTTATGCAGTGTCTTTTATTTTACTCGTGTTTTTTTTGAGTCAGAGCCAGGCAACCGTGAGTGCTGGACCACCACCCCGACCCCCGCCCCCCTGTGCTGGACCACCACCCCGACCCTGTCTCCTGACATATAGAGGTCTTCTAAAAGAGCCAGATCTGCCATTGCTGAAGTGATCATCTGACGACTTCTCCTTCTAAACTGATTATACGCCGCACCGCAAGGCCACACTGACTCGAAAACGTGTACACGAGTTCAGACCAGACGTGAGATTTTATCGCAGCCTACGCTCATGATCGAATGGATAAATGCTGAGATTTGCGTAGGAATCGTTTTTTTTGTTGTTTTTGGAATCATAATTGTTTTAGGTCGTACGCACGTTTCATAAATGAGGGCCAGTATGTTCCTCTCTAACTGGGGCGTTTTGGGACCGAATGGCGGGGATTTGCTACGGAGAAAGTACATGATACACTGGTAGGAGCAGATGAGGTTTAACCATGCATCAGGCTAATTGAAGTAGCTCATGTTACTGTACTGTGTGAACAGTTAAATTCATTTAATAGTGCATGTTGTGTATGTTGAAGAAGCTGTTTCCAACCATCGCCACAGGTGTCACTCAACCAAACCAAGAGGGAAATCATAACCATCATTTGTTTGCAAAAATTAAAACATCACAGTGAAAGACATAATAAAGCTAAGTGGATTTGTGCAGCGAAGGAAGAAAGCCAGCCAAAGGGTTTATACAAAGTCCCCCCCCCCCCCCCCCAATATGAAAAAGAGATTAAACATCAGACAACAATCCAGAACAAAGACCAACATAGAAGAAACAATCCAATCAGAGATATCATGACGTTAGACCTTTTACAAGTTTGCAGCACTGTTAAATTCTCCTACAAAGAGCTGAACTCAAACTTTACGTAATTAGATATATTTCCATAAAAAACAAAATATAACAAAGATTTCAATACCAACACAATAAACCAAGAAACAAGTAATTTCATCAGAATTATGAGAATAATGAATGAGGGAAAGGCCCGGTTTCAGGACACCGAGATTAACGTTTCATCTCAGGATCAGAATCAGAAAATGGATTTATTGCCGAGTAAGTAACGCTTATAAGGAATGTGCCTCGGTGGATGGCACGTACATAAGCGTAAACAATACAGAATACAGAAATAAACAATACATGTAAAAAGAAAGGATAACATGAACGACTAAGTCTAGGGTCTAGGTTGCCGTGTTGATGAAAGCTCTTTCCTCCGGTGCACTTGGAGACTCCTGTGTTTTGCGTTGATTAAATTCGACAGATGAGGAGTCGCGACTTGTAGGGCCTCTAATTGGGGGAACAAAGGTGTGTTGTGGCTGTGGCGGCGGCGGCTGTGTGAGGCAGCGATGGTGTGTGTGTGTGTGTGTGTGTGCCTGCGTGCGGGGAGGGGCGTCCAATTTCTGCTCCTTTTCCGAGCCGTCCACTTTTTTAGCGCCCGCTTCACTCTGTAATTAACACCTGCCTCTTCAGTATGGCAGAGTGACGGTGCTGCGCCAAAATGCCCCGAGCCAGCGTGCGTGTGTGTGCGTGCGTGTGTGTGTGTGTGTGTGTGTGCGTGCGTGTGAGACACACACAGAGCAGACGTAAGTTAGAGGGAGAGAGATTGACAGTCTTATCATTAGTTGTTCTGCTTGCCAACATGTGTGTGTATAAATATGTAAAATGTGTGTTTGAGAGTTGGTGAGTAAAGAGAGAGAAAGAGTCAGCAGTATCATTAGTGGCATTGCTTCACACACACACACACACACACACACACACACACACACACACACACACACACACACACACACTCCACTTTCCAAAAATGTGTCTTATTTTCTTTTAGCTTGCGGCTGTGTTTTCTGGTGGCTCTTTTTTACCTTGTGTGTGTGTGTGTGTGTGTGTGTGTGTGTGTGTGTGTGTGTGTGTGTGTGTGTGTGTGTGTGTGACATGCGACGCAGAAAAAGCACATATGATGAATGTGATGCTAAAAAAAAAAAAAAAACACACTATCCAGTTTTGCATGTGTTGGCGCGGAGCGGCATCTGTTTCCTTTGATCGGAGTGTGTGTGTCTGTGTGTGTGTGTGTGTGTGTGTGTGTGTGTGTGTGTGTGTGTGTTTTTAAAGCTCTGGGGAGTGAGAGACTGATGGGAGGGGTCTAGCTTGTACGTGTGTGTATAAGAATGTGTGTGTGTGGCGCAAGATGGCACACGTATCGTCCCTTTCTTTTTGAAGAATTATATTTCCATTGTGATTGTGTGTGTGTGTGTGTGTGTGTGTGCGTGTTTTGAGTATGTGTGTACATTTTTGGCTGAATTTGAAGCGTTAATCCCCCAAAAAATGAGATTGCATTTACATAAAAACTCCAGGTGCATGCAGGTGTATGGATCATATCTGTCCCTAAATGTGTCTGCAGATGATGAAGGCTCATTACTGCAACAACTCCAGCGATAATAACAACAATAAAATGCACTCTAAATAATAATAAATATTCATTATTTATGTTTAATCTGATTCAAAATTCCCTTTCAAGTCATTGTGGGTCAAGTTCCTCCCAGATAGAAAGGGAAATATTTATAGAAGAAACAATTAAAATGGAATCAATAACAAATCAAAGGTGAATAAAACAGAATTATACTCAAGGATAAAATATGTCAACCACACAGAAACAGAAAGATGTAACCCGGATGTGTACGAGTGATTTTATATATATATATATATATATATATTTTTTTTTTTTTTATAATTTTTTTATTTTTATTTTATTTTTTTACACGTTAAAGTGTAACATTATCGTGTGTGTGTGTCCCTGCAGGACAGGGTTTATGATTTTACTCTCTGTATTAATAGCCTTAGCTGAGGTTATGTGGGCCCTTGGGTGCCTGGGTAAAAAACTGTCCTCCCACACAATTGAGCATAGAGCCGTAATGTAGCCCCGGGCTCACCTACCAACAGCCACCTAATGCATGCTGGGTATTCACATGTGAAAAACACCAGAGTGGGGGAATGGTACTGGGAGGCTGCTTTCACTTTGTGTCCTCTGTGTCATGTCCTGTGTGACGGGGAGCGCTCGCTGTAGCTGTAGTTTGTAACTTTGAATATTTTGCCTCTGATCTGTAAGTTGCCTTTAGCGTTGTTTATTTAGGGGGGGTCATTGTCATTGTCATTGTCATGTCGTTTTAAAATGATAGTCGTCGCACTTTTTGGGAACATTACCTGAGTTACATGTGGATTTGGATGCACACATAATTGTGTTGCAGATATTTGAACAGAGAGTGTGCGTGTGTGGTTGTAGATATTGCGAATTTGCGCTTGTTTAGGTAAAGAGAATAACATGTCAGGATCACACGTGTAGAAACACACACGAGTACAGCATTGTTAAAATCTAATTTAGGGCGCTATACATTCTACATCAGGGGTGTCAAACTCAGTTTCCCAGAAGGCCACACTGGAGAATGAGAATCACATCAAGGGCCAGACATGTAGAGATTATTGGCGTGTTTATTTAAGAGAAAAAGTCAAATATTTTGACTGTATTATTGCATGTATAATATACTGTAGTCTTCTCACTTACATTTTGGGCCTCATAAAGCCCCCAAAAAGTTCCTCAGCTAGCAACAAATACGTTGAAAAAAGCGCCAAAAAAGTTGGAAAAGGGCAGAAAAAAAGCGTCAAAATTGTCTGAAAAGTGACATAAACATCAGAATGTGCCGAAAACATCGTAAAAAGCGCCAAAAAAGTTGGAAAAAGGCAGAAAAAAAGCGTCAAAATTGTCTGAAAAAGTGACAAAAACATCAGAATGTGCCGAAAACATCGTAAAAAGCACCAAAAAAATTCCAAAAAAGTAGCAAAACATTGACTAAATCATCCAAAACATTAAAACAAAGTGCCTAAAACATTGGAAAAAAACGCATAAACTGCCGGAATAGGCGTAAAAAAGGTCGAAAAAAGCAACAAAAATGTAAAAAAAAAATAAATAAAAAAAATAAAGCACAAAAAACTTTGAAAAAAGCGAAAAAAAACTAGGTGGGCCTAAATTTATTGTGAACCTAAATTGAAATGCGGGCCGGATCAAAACCTGCGAGGGGCCGGATTTGGCCCTCGGGCCTTGAGTTTGACACCTGTGTTCTACATATTTCTCAGGCTTTAATATTTCTCAGGCTTTAATTCGCTGAAGTATTGTGTTTTAGCTCTTCCATTATTTCCAACAGGTCTTAGTTTTCCTACGTCCATGCACGCTACCTCTAACGCTCATCTTTGTCATTCCGTGGTGTTGTACTTCTTTCTTTTGCTAGAACAAATATAATTGGCTGTATTACAACAAATGAGACCCAACATACAACTTGTATTGCAGCCAATGGGCTGCCATGTTATTGTCGCGAGTCTCTTTCAGATTGTACCTCAGACGTCAACCAGATTTTATTCTTGGGCTTTGGGGAAGTGCAGGTTTAGCCATACTTGGCCTGAAAAAACAACAGATTTTAGGGCTAGGTTGATGCTGTGATGAAGGTCTTACAGTGGGGCTCAGAATGCTAAAGTTCACTAAAGAGAGGAATAAAAAAAAAATCATCTTTTAGAAATGATCTTAATGCCTTAATTAAAAAAAATAAGGAAAAATCCAACCTTTATGGACACCAATTTCCTTTGTGAATGAATAATGTATCATAAATAAATAAATGTTCTTCCTCAAAATACAGGGGGAATAAGTCAGTCCACCCCATATGTTAAATTCCCATAGAGGCAGCAGCCAGTTATTAGATGGATCCAGGATACTATACATCCAGATAAAGTTCTCTTGGCCCCCACATCACCCCCCCCCCCCCCCACGCGCACACACACACACACACACACACACACACACACACACACACACACACACACACACACACACACACACACACACACACACACACACACACACACATCATCACATACCCTTCACCATACCTGCTGATTGGCGTGGAATTTAACAAATGGGTGGACTGACTTATTCCCCCTGTATTTTAAGGAAGAACATTTATTTCCTTATGATACATTATTCATTCACAAAGACAATTGGTGTCCTTAAAAGTTGGATTTTTCCTCTTTTTTTTTAATTAAGGCATTAAAATCAATTTCTAAAACATGATTTTTATTCCTCAAACACTGTAATGAATTGATTGATGCAGACTCGTTACCTGTCGACAGGCCTTGAAAAGCCTTCAGACGCATCTGGAGTTGTGCTTTGTTTTTTGGCACACACCCACTCGACACAGTTATTCATTCTTCTCTGAGACAGGGTGGGGGGGGGGCAGTTTGTCACTCTCTTACCTGATGGCCTTTAAAAAAGCAGCACAATGTTTGATCTCATGCTGCTCATCACTCGTTTTTAAAGGATCAATAACATCTCTTGGACTAGAACTCAAATTATTCTTAGAAAAGTCAGTTGAAGTTGTTTCTTTCATCGTTTTAAAAAAATGTATTTTTTTTATCGTCATTTAAATGTTGGACTGCTTCAAAGTTTTTCCTGTTCAGTCTTTCACTCTTAATGATCTTCCTTCCACCAACATCTCCGGGTGAAGAAGTCACATCTCTGGTCTGCATCGGCTCCTAATCGCCCATAGTTACCGCCGCTTTCTAGCAGTGGGGAGGGGGTTCAGTGCGTTTTTTATTTTTTTGGCCAGGGGCTGCTGAAAAGGGAAAAACAAATCTGACTTTCAGGAGTTTGGAAACTGGCCAACTTCATCAGAAATGACCAGAAAAAGAAAAGCTCAGACAGTTTCATACGGAGAAAGACACATTCTGGTGAACTACCCACTTAGAATAAAGGCCTGTGCAAATATTGAAAGTATCCCTGAGCCAAATATCCCTCACAGACACATTGATATATGTATATGGCATTCCCCTGTTACTTATCAAGATCTCAGTGGTTAACATGGGGGCAGTTGGCAGCGTATATTCAGTCTCCCTCGCTCCATCTCTCCCTCCCATCACACATGATGGAGTGTAAAGGCTCTGAACACCCGGGTGATGGTGATCTGATGGCTGAAAAAAAACAGGGAAAAGAGAGAGATGAGGAACGAGTGAGGAGAGGACGGAGATACAAGAGTAGGGCTGGGTACCGAATTCAATACTTTTTAGGCACCGACCGAATTGCCTTTACATTATGCATTCAAAATATGTCTCTATAGTATCAAAACATGCCTCATCATTCAACACTACATTTTTAATCCCTAAGGAGTAAATCTCATCAGCGTCAGTGAGCCAATAAGCACGCAGCATGCTTCTACCAAGATCTAATAATGTCTGTGATTGGCTGTCTAATGTTACACGTCGTAGAGACACGCAGGGAAAACGGCTCACGCAGTAGGAGCTGGAAAATACATAAAAAAGATTTGTGCTGGAATGGATTTTTATAAAATTGGTATCGACAAAAGTAGTGTTCAGGAACCGGTATCAAAGTCACAGCATCGGTACTGGTACCGGTACGCAGCCCTAAACAAGAAAGAGAGAGACAGAAGGAAAGATGGAGATGGACGGCAAGAGAAGCAAATCAGGAAAAAAAAAAGGAAAGCCAGAGATGCTGCAGTGCAAGAGAACAGAGGGAGCGAGGAGGATACAGACAGAGAGGGAGAAGTGTGTGGCGGACATGTTGGCGGTCACGCTCTGCTATCACCTTTCTTTTTGACCGGAATTCATCCTCCCCTGGCGAGTTTCTCCCATCTGTTCCTCCACCGAGCAAAAAACTCTGCAGCTCCCACTGCTGCACGCTGCTCACCAACCCAACCCCGACGATAGAAAGAAAACATTTTGTAGCAGGACTGTTAATATTAAATGGACGTTTGTTTGCTTCGATAAATCCGCTGCATGAAAAATACTGAATCAATATTGAATTCCTATGTTTTTGTGTGTAAGTGATAGTCTGGGTAGACCAGTCTGATCTGCTGGTGATGTGATGTCTCCCTGCAGCTCGGTCTGGAAACCTGCACGTTTATCTCTCCTGCTTCCGTTACACATTTGCGGGGGCCAATCACAAACTGGCTCATCCACCTGGCGCGCTATTGGCCGGTTTAACACGATGACGATAGAGAAGCGACCAAGCAGCTTCTTCTTTACATTCAACATGGCGGCCACCGAAGCGCAGCGACCCGTTGATGCCGCTGTCGCTGCTACGTCACCCGGATCGCTGCTCTGATTGGTTGAAGGACTATCGAATGGCGTACAGAGTCATTTGAACTATGCCTGTTGGTCCCGCCTCTTGTGCAGAGAAAATACAGAGCAGACTCCCCAGACTGATGTTCAATCTTCACAGATGGAACTTGGTCTGGTGATAGCCAGACTATGTAAGTGACTGATGGGAACAACAATCAGACACTCAGAATAATAATCTGAGTCTGTCAGCGGCAAAAAAAACACTTTTGTGAAGGTAAATAGAAGCTGCACAAATACCCTATTAAGGTGCCCATATTATGAAAAAAATCACCTTTTCTGTGATTTGGGGTGTTATCTTGTGTCTCTGGTGCTTCCACACATACAAACTTGGAAAAAAATCCATCCATGTTGTTCTGAGTGAGATACGGTTTCTGAATGATTCCTGCCTTCAGTCTCTGGGTGAGCTGGTCAACATCTGCACGGCTTTCTACGTAACTAGCCGAAACGAGCTGGCTAACCACAACCATTAGCATGCTAGTGCTAGCGTTAGCATGCTAGCTCGTTCTCAATGGCAAAGCGCTGCTACAACACACACAAGTTCACCATAATCTCCAAAAGAAGTACTTCCATGTGCGCCCTCCTTTAGAAGAAGTCTCCCGGCTAATCCTGCCTTGTAACTGACCAAAGTTGGAGAAACAACCTTTCTTTTACTGTCTATGGAGCTAACTGACATGATCTACCATCTGAGCTACTGAGCATGTGCAGAGTGGAATCAAAGATAGTACAGAAGGAAAGATGATTTACTCTGTATCTAAAACAGAGACCTGAACACAAGGTGAAAAGAGGAGCTGCAGCAGTGAGAGAGAGATGTGCTGTACAACAACAATATATTAAACCATGTAAACATATTCTGGTACAACCTGAAAATGAGCAGAATATGGGATCTTGTTTCTCTGACTGCCGACTGCAGCGATCTGTCTTAATGCTGCACCAATGTCACAGATTGTTGTTGCCATCAGTCACTTCCACACGCAACCACACAGGGAAATAGATTATGTATTAACTGTTTCATCCCAAACTCACTGACAAACCGTCTGCTTGTTTTTGTGAACATTTTTGAAAATCCCTCCACCAAAGAAGAACAATCTCCTTTTAATTTCACAGCTTTAAAGGAAGTGATGGCTTTAAACATCACCAAGTGGGGGGGAGGGGGGGAGTCATCCTATCCTATCTGCTAAAGACATCTTACTGAAGGAGCGTTTTTGTATTAACTTTTTAAATTCCAATTACAAAGGAGGTTTTAAAGATCTCTCGGTGGAGTTTGACTTAGAGTCCGTGTTTGATCTCCCGTCCTCCGCTGGGACCTCTCCGCCTCTTCCCCCTCTCCTCTCCTGCCTCTTCACCTTCTCTTTAACTCTTTTTCACCCTTTCAATCCTCATCTCCCTCTCTGTCTGTCTTTCCCCTCTTCCTTCTTTCCTTCCTTCCTATTCCACCTCTTCTATCTCTTTTTCTTTGGCTTCCTTATTCCTTTCTTTCCTCCCTTCCCTTTGTTCTTTTCCTTTTCTCTCCTCTTTCATGGCCTTCCTTTGTTCCCTTCTTTTGACATCTTTCCTTTCTTCCTCTTCCGGTCGACTTCTTCTTTTTGCTCTCTTCGCACCCCCCCCCCCCCCCCCTTCTGTCACACCTCAACTTCCTCTGTGTCTACCCCCCTCTTTCTCCTCCCTTCATCCTCTTCTTTTCTTCGTCCTCAAGGCCCCACTTCATATCAATCCTCCCGTGCCACTTCCTCCTCTTCTCTCTAATCCCTTTCCTTCTTCCCCCCCTCTCTTCCGTATCCTTCCTCCTCTCATCATACTCTGCGTCTACCTTCCTCTTCCTCCCATCCCCTTCCTCCATCTTTATCTTTCTCCCCCTCATCTGCTTCTTCTTCCCTTTTCTTCCTCTTCTGCTCTCACTCCTCCTAGCTTTCCTTTTATCCTCGTCCCCATCTGCCTCTTCTACCTCATTCTCCTCCTCCCCCTCCCTCCCTTCTCTCTTTTTCTTTTATACTCCCCATCCTATCTACTTGTTCTCCTCCTCTTCCTTCCTTTCCCTCCGTCCTTTCCTCTTTACTCTTGGCCTCCACGCCCTTCCTCTCGCTCAGTCTATGCTCCTCTTTCTCTTCTAGGCCCTCCTCATCTCTCTTTTCCCTCCCTATTTCGTTTTCGTCCTCTCCTCCTCCCCTCCCATCACAATTGTCTCCTCCCTTCTCTTTCCCTCTTATCTCTCCTCCTTTTTCCACCCTCCTTCTGATTCTACTTCTCCCAGCTCTTGCCTTCCGTCTTCCTCCTCTCCTGCTCATCTTCCTCCTACTCTACAACAACGGTCCTCTTTTTCCTTCAAGTCCTTTCATTTTCTCTTCCTCCTCCCTCGCTCCTCTTTCTCCTCTTTCTGCAATCGGTTGATGTGTGTGTGTGCACGCTGTGTCTAGTGTGTGTGTGTGTGTGTGTGTGTGTGTGTATGTGTGCACGCTGTGTCTAGTGTGTGTTTGCGTGTGCTGTGTCCAGTGTGTTTGTGTGCTGTGTCTAGTGTGTTTGTGTATGTTTGCGTGCTGTGTCAAGTGTGTGTGTGCGTGCTGTCTAGTGTGTGTGTGTGTGTGTGTGTGTGTGTGTGTGTGTGTGCGTGCACACTGTGTCTAATGTGTATGTGTGTGTTGGGCAGTCCTCCAGTGTCTGCTCAAAGCTCCCTTTGTGGCTGGAATAACAGCAGGCGGCAGCTTACACCTTGCTGAATACCTTCACTAACAGTGTGTCGACAGTATAATGTGTGTGTCGGGGTGTGTGTGCATGTGCGCGCGTGTGTGAGACGGAGCAAATCCGAGGCTACCTCCCTACCTATTCGACTTAATAAAGGAGTGTCTCGGTAACCATTACCCCCACAGCCATGCAGAACAAATTACATTTAATGGGGTTTCTTTGCCCCCACAGTCGTTTTCACCGTTCGCTTCAAAATTTCAATTTAGTGCTTAATGCTAAGGTTTCCTTCAATGTATTATAGAGCAATATTATACCAATTACGGCGCATGCGAACATTAAATTAAATGCATTAGCACAATATTGCAGAGAAAAGGCAGCCGTTTGAAACAAGTTCTGTTCCAAAGCGATGCAGGCAAATGATCCGGGATATGAAAGCCGCGCAAAGAGGCTTGACATCGAAATGCAATTATGGTTGTTGTCTTACAGTTTTTTATCTGTGCTGAATCATTTACTTTTTTTTATATATTCCATATGGATCCTGTGGAGCCGACACTGTCTTCATTTAACACGGAGCGAATCACTGAATGAATACTGAGTCAGAGTGTGGAGGCTCTATCGGGATCATCTGAGATTAGAGTTCACAGGAGGGAGGGGGACGTTTAACCCCGGCCTGATTAGTGGACACATTTTGGTCCTGCTCCTGGGCTTTAGTGGCAGTTCATGTACTAGCACATTTATAGGTTTTATAGAGAGTTATTGTAAGTATGTTTTTACAGCTATATGTACCATAAACTCAGGGTTACCCCCAGTGTATTGTAGGCCCGGTGGCCCACTGAGACCCCCACCAGGCCTAAGCCACTGGGAATTATTTTTTTAAACTAAAGAGTTTTTACGGCTCAGTTGGAGACTTTCAAATCTCCAGTTTTCACTTCATTTATTACATGGCTTGGTTGAATTCTAATGTAGGATGCGGTCTGTAATTTCTTCATAACAGACCGCTGCCAAGCATAACACACCGTTGCCATGCAAAAGCAGAGCGTTGCCATGGACGCAGTTCTGTTCACTCTGGAGGACAGCTATCAATCAATCCGCTGAAAGAAGTCGGATAATTTATCAGCTGTGGCAAAAAGTGGAGAAACGTGAAACTTCTGTCCTCCAATTCAAGCAATGACAGCAGATCTGGTGAGAACCATCACTACATCTTTATATACAGTCTATGATCTCTACGTCTTTATATACGGTCTATGATTTCTACATCTTTATATACGGTCTATGATCTCTACATCTTTATATACGGTCTATGATCTCTACATCTTTATATACGGTCTATGATCTCTACATCTTTATATACGGTCTATGATCTCTACATCTTTATATACAGTCTATGATCTCTACATCTTTATATACGGTCTATGATCTCTACATCTTTATATATACAGTCTATGATCTCTACATCTTTATATATACAGTCTATGATCTCTACATCTTTATATACGGTCTATGATCTCTACATCTATATATACGGTCTATGATCTCTACATCTTCATATACGGTCTATGATCTCTACATCTATATATACGGTCTATGATCTCTACATCTTTATATATACAGTCTATGATCTCTACATCTTTATATATACAGTCTATGATCTCTACATCTTTATATACGGTCTATGATCTCTACATCTTCATATACGGTCTATGATCTCTACATCTTTATATATACAGTCTATGATCTCTACATCTTTATATACGGTCTATGATCTCTACATCTTTATATACGGTCTATGATCTCTACATCTTTATATACGGTCTATGATCTCTACATCTTTATATACGGTCTATGATCTCTACATCTTTATATATACGGTCTATGATCTCTACATCTTTATATACGGTCTATGATCTCTACATCTTTATATACGGTCTATGATCTCTACATCTTTATATACGGTCTATGATCTCTACATCTTTATATATACAGTCTATGATCTCTACATCTTTATATATACAGTCTATGATCTCTACATCTTTATATACGGTCTATGATCTCTACATCTATATATACGGTCTATGATCTCTACATCTTCATATACGGTCTATGATCTCTACATCTTTATATACGGTCTATGATCTCTACATCTTTATATACGGTCTATGATCTCTACATCTTTATATACGGTCTATGATCTCTACATCTATATATACGGTCTATGATCTCTACATCTTTATATACGGTCTATGATCTCTACATCTTTATATACGGTCTATGATCTCTACATCTTTATATACGGTCTATGATCTCTACATCTTTATATACGGTCTATGATCTCTACATCTTTATATATATACAGTCTATGATCTCTACATCTTTATATACGGTCTATGATCTCTACATCTTTATATACGGTCTATGATCTCTACATCTTTATATACGGTCTATGATCTCTACATCTTTATATACGGTCTATGATCTCTACATCTTTATATACGGTCTATGATCTCTACATCTTTATATACGGTCTATGATCTCTACATCTTTATATATACAGTCTATGATCTCTACATCTTTATATACGGTCTATGATCTCTACATCTTTATATACGGTCTATGATCTCTACATCTTTATATACGGTCTATGATCTCTACATCTTTATATACGGTCTATGATCTCTACATCTTTATATACGGTCTATGATCTCTACATCTTTATATACGGTCTATGATCTCTACATCTTTATATATACAGTCTATAATCTCTACATCTTTATATACGGTCTATGATCTCTACATCTTTATATACGGTCTATGATCTCTACATCTTTATATACGGTCTATGATCTCTACATCTTTATATACGGTCTATGATCTCTACATCTTTATATACGGTCTATGATCTCTACATCTATATATACGGTCTATGATCTCTACATCTTTATATACGGTCTATAATCTCTACATGTTTATATACGGTCTATGATCTCTACATCTTTATATACGGTCTATGATTTCTACATCTTTATATACGGTCTATGATCTCTACATCTATATATACGGTCTATGATCTCTACATCTTTATATATACAGTCTATAATCTCTACATCTATATATACAGTCTATAATCTCTACATCTATATATACGGTCTATGATCTCTACATCTTTATATATACAGTCTATAATCTCTACATCTTTATATATACAGTCTATAATCTCTACATCTTTATATACGGTCTATGATCTCTACGTCTTTATATACGGTCTATGATCTCTACATCTATATATACGGTCTATGATCTCTACATCTTTATATACGGTCTATGATCTCTACATCTTTATATACGGTCTATGATCTCTACATCTTTATATATACAGTCTATAATCTCTACATCTTTATATACGGTCTATGATCTCTACATCTTTATATACGGTCTATGATCTCTACATCTTTATATACGGTCTATGATCTCTACATCTTTATATACGGTCTATGATCTCTACATCTTTATATACGGTCTATGATCTCTACATCTTTATATACGGTCTATGATCTCTACATCTTTATATACGGTCTATGATCTCTACATCTTTATATATACAGTCTATAATCTCTACATCTTTATATACGGTCTATGATCTCTACATCTTTATATACGGTCTATGATCTCTACATCTTTATATACGGTCTATGATCTCTACATCTTTATATACGGTCTATGATCTCTACATCTTTATATACGGTCTATAATCTCTACATCTTTATATACGGTCTATGATCTCTACATCTATATATACGGTCTATGATCTCTACATCTTTATATATACAGTCTATAATCTCTACATCTATATATACAGTCTATAATCTCTACATCTATATATACGGTCTATGATCTCTACATCTTTATATATACAGTCTATAATCTCTACATCTATATATACAGTCTATAATCTCTACATCTATATATACGGTCTATGATCTCTACATCTTTATATACGGTCTATAATCTCTACATCTTTATATACGGTCTATGATCTCTACATCTATATATACGGTCTATGATCTCTACATCTTTATATATACAGTCTATAATCTCTACATCTTTATATACGGTCTATGATCTCTACATCTTTATATACGGTCTATGATCTCTACATCTTTATATACGGTCTATGATCTCTACATCTTTATATACGGTCTATGATCTCTACATCTTTATATACGGTCTATGATCTCTACATCTTTATATATACAGTCTATAATCTCTACATCTATATATACGGTCTATGATCTCTACATCTTTATATATACAGTCTATAATCTCTACATCTTTATATACGGTCTATGATCTCTACATCTTTATATACGGTCTATGATCTCTACATCTTTATATACGGTCTATGATCTCTACATCTTTATATACGGTCTATGATCTCTACATCTTTATATACGGTCTATGATCTCTACATCTTTATATATACAGTCTATAATCTCTACATCTATATATACGGTCTATGATCTCTACATCTTTATATACGGTCTATGATCTCTACATCTTTATATACGGTCTATGATCTCTACATCTATATATACGGTCTATGATCTCTACATCTTTATATACGGTCTATGATCTCTACATCTTTATATACGGTCTATGATCTCTACATCTATATATACGGTCTATGATCTCTACATCTTTATATACGGTCTATGATCTCTACATCTTTATATACGGTCTATGATCTCTACATCTTTATATACGGTCTATGATCTCTACATCTTTATATATACAGTCTATAATCTCTACATCTTTATATACGGTCTATGATCTCTACATCTTTATATACGGTCTATGATCTCTACATCTTTATATATACAGTCTATAATCTCTACATCTTTATATACGGTCTATGATCTCTACATCTTTATATACGGTCTATGATCTCTACATCTTTATATACGGTCTATGATCTCTACATCTTTATATACGGTCTATGATCTCTACATCTTTATATATACAGTCTATAATCTCTACATCTATATATACGGTCTATGATCTCTACATCTTTATATATACAGTCTATAATCTCTACATCTTTATATACGGTCTATGATCTCTACATCTTTATATACGGTCTATGATCTCTACATCTTTATATACGGTCTATGATCTCTACATCTTTATATACGGTCTATGATCTCTACATCTTTATATACGGTCTATGATCTCTACATCTTTATATATACAGTCTATAATCTCTACATCTATATATACGGTCTATGATCTCTACATCTTTATATACGGTCTATGATCTCTACATCTATATATACGGTCTATGATCTCTACATCTTTATATATACAGTCTATAATCTCTACATCTATATATACAGTCTATAATCTCTACATCTTTATATACGGTCTATGATCTCTACATCTATATATACGGTCTATGATCTCTACATCTTTATATACGGTCTATGATCTCTACATCTATATATACGGTCTATGATCTCTACATCTTTATATATACAGTCTATAATCTCTACATCTATATATACAGTCTATAATCTCTACATCTATATATACGGTCTATGATCTCTACATCTTTATATATACAGTCTATAATCTCTACATCTTTATATATACAGTCTATAATCTCTACATCTTTATATACGGTCTATGATCTCTACATCTATATATACGGTCTATGATCTCTACATCTTTATATACGGTCTATAATCTCTACATCTATATATACGGTCTCTGATCTCTACATCTATATATACGGTCTATGATCTCTACATCTTTATATATACAGTCTATAATCTCTACATCTTTATATACGGTCTATGATCTCTACGTCTTTATATACGGTCTATGATCTCTACATCTTTATATACAGTCTATAATCTCTACATCTATATATACGGTCTCTGATCTCTACATCTATATATACGGTCTATGATCTCTACATCTTTATATATACAGTCTATAATCTCTACATCTTTATATACGGTCTATGATCTCTACATCTTTATATACGGTTTATGATCGCTACGCAGTAACTTCAGCCGTAGGGACAACAACGCTAATTAGTTAGCTTACATTGCACATTTAGGTGTGTCAACATGCAGCAGCTGTGCAAAAAGGAAACGAGATGAATGAGGACATGAAGCCATTTACCTCGTCTCACGGAAATGTTCAGTTTAATGTGAATACGAGCAGCCGAAAGCCCGCTAGCTCACTACAACACGTCAGCTAATGTCATGTCAATTCCTGCAGTGATTAAAACAGCAGCTGGGTCATTTGACCACCGCGGCAGCACCCCATAACATATACGGCTACTACCACAGCCCGTAAGGTGGTGGTGAGTAATAGATGAAGGGTTGCATTAGCTTAACAGATAGAGTTTACGTTGCTATGGACGCAGGGACGGACTATTTTCTTTAGCGGAAGCAATACAATCGTATTTAAATCAATAAACTCCTTTTTAAATCAATATTTTGTGTCAAATTATTGATTTATTTGGAAAGTAGCCATGTAATAAGCGGGATAATGTAGAGCGAGGCGGTTGTTATAGTGAATACAACCCCTTCAGGCTGATTCAAGACCCACGTCGGGGTCCTGATCACCTTGTCGGGGTTGTATTCACTATAACAACCGCCTCGCTCTACATTATCCCTTACATAATGTATACTATATGCATTTAATTCAAGCACTCACATTCCTCCCAGTTCTATAATGTATATAGTTCTGTTTGTGGTACCAGACAGACCTTTTATTGAAGATTATGTACAAGTTATCAAAAGACAGGCAAGTGTTTTGTTTGTTTGTTTGTGTTTTATTTTTTATTTTCTTCATGTGAAAAATGAGAAATGTGATGGGTAATAACCTGGAGGTTGGCTAGATGCGCTTTGATATTACTGATGTGGATTCTATTGCTTGTCTCTATCTATTTTTGTGAATATGTCCTTAAGTTGTGTATTTGTTGCCTACTTTTGAGAGGGTAGTGGTGTTGGGAACGATGCAAGATGTCGCTAATGGTAAATGTGTCTCTGTAATGCTCTGGATACTATTCACAATAACACACTCACACACACACAAACACTTTTAGCACTGACTTAACGTAGGATAATGTACGGAATCTGTCTGACAGTTGTTGTTTTTATTCAGATTTTTGCAGTTCTGTCCATGATTGTGTTATCACAGAAGCTATTGGGCTCTACATTAATGCTGCCATCAGGCTGTGACTGACCACAAACTTTGCTTCCTGCATTTCATTTGCTAAATCAGACTGTAGGAAAACATGGATGTAGAGTTTATGACGTCAACCAAAGATTTGTGAATGAATGACGTAGGGTGTACTGCTATTTGCCTTCTTGACAGCCGTACATGGACCCTGCATGGAGCTGAGTTGTGTGACCAAGACTAGGGACGTTCCTGTCGACTCATTTCCCTGGGGTTTAAACCAAAGTTAAAATTTTGACTAGTCGACGGGTCTAAAAGTAAGAAAACACTCAGAAAACACTCAAAATTGAGCACATTTTAAAGGGTAACTTCCTTTTTTTTTTCAACCTGATTGTTGTTCCGATCAGTCACTTAGACGCAAAAACATAAGGAAAAAAATACCCTTTAAAACCAGCAGGAAAGCATCATGACCATAATTCTCCAGAGATTCTCTCAAAGGCTGCGTGTGTGAGGGGAGGAACCAACGACTACAGTGGTGGAAGTGGTGAGGGTAAAGACAGAGGAGGAAAGAAAGCAAAAAAAAAAAAGAAAACAGATGGCGTGACGGGGACCAAGTCGGGGACCGGTCACGTGACGGGGCGGCGTGCCATGGAACTTCCTGCGCACTCTCCCTTTCTGTCGCAGCAGTTGGTGGCACTACTCTCACCGTCTGCATGAATTTCGAAGGCCCCGGCTGAACAGATTGGCCAGTCGGCGAAGGATCATTCGCAGAAAACTCTTGCTAATCTCCCACCGGCTGCCTCGACCACGCTCCCATACACTGTCTCTCTTTCTCTTCCTTCCTCTGTGCTGACTTCTCCTCCAAACTGTGTCGAGGGAGGGCCGAGGATTTAGAAAACATGTCATCGTGAGCTCAGTTCCAAACCGAGATATCCACCGTTCGGGGGTGGGGGGAATGAAATGAAATACCTACTCTTACAAAATAACCCTTTTGACCATCTTAAAGGGATATTACATGTCTATCACATGTATGTATGTATGGGAGTGTAGTCGGAGCCTGGACTGCTTTGTGCTACTTACTGTAAGGTTTCTGTTCATGTATGTCGTCGTATTCAAAAGCATGAACAACGTCCCTAAACCATGAATCTAAATGGGTATCATTTCACTTGAATTGTCATTTATTAGAAGGATTATTAATTATGCAATGTTTCTTACAATCAGGTTACCCGCAGGGTCTTACAAATGTCTTGAAAATGTCTTAAATACAATATTTGAAAAATAAGTCCCTATAAGTCTTACATTTCGTTCACAAAGGTCTAACATTTGTAACTCCTGTATTGTTTGTTTGTGTATTGTCACAAAGCATGTATGTTTTGAGTACTAGAATAAAATGTAGTATTAAGTTAACAATTATTTTGATAGCCTAAAATTCATTCTGATATTCCTTTATATTCTATATACCTTTGTCAGTATGTTCATGACGTTGGTATTAAATTTCATTGTAAATGGTGTTAGAAAAGTCTTAAATTTAACTTGCACAATAGAATCCAATATCTTTGAACCACAACATCTGGTATTGAACTGCTCTACAGCTGCATTTACAATGAACTAGATTCAAACATACAATGAAGTAAAATACTTCCCTCTCCTGTCCACACAGTGACTCCTGTTTCCATCTCTCTCCATCTTCAGCATCCTTCCTGCGTCCAGCCTGGTGGGCTTTTCCTGTGTGTGTGTGTGTGTGTGTGTGTGTGTGTGTGTGTGTGTGTGTGTGTGTGCGTGCGTGCGTGTGTGTCCGAGAGCCGAGTGGAGCCCGAGCATGAAAGTGACTTCCTTGATCATCTCTGCAGCCCGCAGCGTTCTGCTCACTCCCTCCATCGCCATGATGGACTTGAGGGTCACGATTTGTTTCCTCCTGGAAACTCGCCTTTACTGAGACGGAGTCGTAAGATGGTGAGTACACACACACACACACATACACACACACACACACACGCACACACACACACACACACACACACACACACATACATACATACATACATACATACATACATACATATACACACACACGCACACAGACACACACACACACATACACACACACACACACGCACACACACACACACACACACACACACACACACACATACACACACACACACGCACACACACACACACACACACACACACACACACACATACATACATACATACATACATACATATACACACACACGCACACAGACACACACACACACATACATACATACATACATATACACACACACGCACAAAGACACACACACACATACATACATGCACGCACACACACACACACACACACAGACACACACAGACACGCACACACACAAACACAGACACGCACACAGACACACAAACACACAAACACACACATACATACATACATACATACACACACACACAGACACGCACACAGACGCACACACACACACACGTACACAGACACGCACACACACACACACACACACACACACACACACACACATACATACATACATACATACATACATATATATATACACACACGTACACACACACAGACACACACACACACACACATACATACATACATATATATATACACACACACACACACACACACACACACACACACATACATACATACATACATACACACACACAGACACACAGACACACATACACACACACAGACACAGACACACACACATACATACATACATACATACATACACACACACGCACACAGACACACACACACACACACACACACACACACACACACACACACACACACACACACACACACACACACACACACACACACGTGCACACAAAGATTACATTTGGTGGTATATGTTTGAGGGTAAGTGTGGTTTATGTATATGACAATTGCGTACAGATGAACAAATATTGAAGTCAGACTGTATGTTTTAAAAATCTTCTCGACAATTAACAGAATCTCTTTTTTTTTTTTTTAAATGAAAGCAACTCATTATTTTTAACTAAATGTAATGCATCTTTCCCTCTGTCTTAATTCAATTCATTTAGATGGAACGCCAGCACACTAAAACAATGTTATTATACAAAGATAAACCACGGAGAAGTAGTCCCATGCATCCAGAAATCCAGTACAGTCAGAGAGAGATTCTTTTAGCTTATTATAGTATATATAAAATCAAGATGAAAGATGTACTTTTTTAGGAAAACGTCACTCTTTGAGGTTTAAACGGGTTAGCCAGAGTACTCGAGCCGTGCGACGCCAACAGCTAATGACTCCATAAACTCAGACGCAACGTTGCTGCTCTTCTCCGCCTCAAACAGCATCTCTCATGAATTTAATAAGAATCGCAGTAAAACTCAGTAAAGCTCAGTCGCACTGCTGTGTGACATCGCTGTGTGAGCTCTTTTGAGTCTTTTACAAGGAAAATTCTCCCTGTTAAAGGGCCACTCTGTCATTCCTCTCAAAAGAATGAATAAGAAATGGGCCGAGGACAGTATCCATGCTCTTCTTCTGTAACGCAAGGGGCTGTTCCTTTGTAAAGGACGCGTCTAATTAAGGATGATATATTCTATAGCTTTGCATCCAGAGTCGTCAAAAATCACTTCTCAGCCCAAACACACAGACACGTCAGATCTTTAAGTTTTCGACCCCAGTACATTTGCAGTCATCACACGTCTTGTTTTTAGTTTTTTTGGCACATCGTTTTGCATCAAAGTCACGTTTCACAGCTTTGGGCTCCTGCTTGAAGTCCAAAATCTGCACAATTACAAGGAACAAGAGCACGGGTCAAAGTACCAACCAGCATGAAGAGAAATCAAAAATCATTTGTACTTTCAGAACATCGTTTATTAATGCAGAGTTATTTTTTCTTTATTAAAAAAAAAAACCCCACAAATCGTATCAGCTACATTATTGTGATACTACTCGCCATTATACCCTCTTCTGTGTGGATTTAGGTCACACTGACACAAAGGCGTCTCTGACATGTCCTGTATAAAGCCATGAAAGGCCTTTTATTTGCTGTGATGTTGACAACCATCTGTCCCAGAGATGTTACCTGGAGGTGGGATGGTAACAGGAAGTTGATGCCCTAAGGCAGCTCTCAGTATCTCATCACATTTTAGAATCGCCTGAGCAACTTCAGGGTTTTATTATCTGCCTCTTGTGGAGGAGACGGGCAGCACTCTGAATGCATGTTCATCTTTTTTCTATTACCTATATGTGCATGTAGGGTTGTGCTTATGGACCAAATGACTTGAGACGTATTTGGGACTTGAGCAAAGATGACTTGGTCACAACGTTGCCTCCCTGACTTTAGGACACATTACATTTTGCATTAACACTA
The DNA here is from genome assembly GCA_023631565.1 of Gymnocephalus cernua. Classification (NCBI taxonomy): domain Eukaryota; kingdom Metazoa; phylum Chordata; class Actinopteri; order Perciformes; family Percidae; genus Gymnocephalus; species Gymnocephalus cernua. Next base: position 1,414,123 of record CM042448.1, on the reverse strand, counting down.
GTGTTGGCATTGGACGTAAATTGTGCGCTGCAGAATTGTCCAATATGAATGTAATTCAAAGGCCACCGGGGGGGTTAGTTAAGTCAGTAGCAGAGCGCCTTACTTAGTAGTTGACTTTTTCACTGCTGTGTCTAATGCTCGCCCATTAGAAACTGTTAAAACTGGACTCTGCCCATTTGAATTGAACCCCCACCAATGAGATTAGGCCTGTCCTGCCCTCGGAGCAGCTCCGCCTGCAGAGAAATGTGTGTACAAGTGAAACTCCACCGTGCGACAAAGCCACACTGGATTTATTAAAATCCACTCAAAAATGTACTCGTGCTTTATCCGGCAGAAAACGAGAGCCCCCACTTTATACCTCTTGGCGGCGGGGGAGAAGACGAGCACCCAGTGTACTTTAAATGTGTGAAATGTGGCGCGGAGAGGCAGCGGGGACCACCAGGTGCTGCCTCTCCACCTCCAGCGGCCCGCGGAGCGCTTCTCCTCTCCAATAACCCAAAGGGCTGAGATGCCACTCGCAGCAGCCGAGCCAAAAGACATTTCAAGTGTGCACTTCAAAGGGGCCTTGGATTATGTTCGCGCACAGTCTATCCTGAGGGGATCCTTTGAAGGAAACTTACTGCAGAGCCACTGGTGGCCGCTGTGTGTGTGTGTGTCTCTCTGTGTGTGTGTGTGTCTCTCTGTGTGTGTGTGTGTGTGGTTGTTTGTTTGTTTAAACCCATTTTACCCACTGCTCTTGCCACTGTGCTGTGGTGTTGGGAGGGGCTTCATCTTGCAAAAGTTGAAATACAAACAGAATTTAAAGAGTTTTATTCCAAAAAAAAAATATATATATATATATCACTTTGGGAATATGAAGCTTAAGTTCTGCATTACAAGGAGCACATTTTGTACATAAATAAATCATCAATACCTGCAGCGTCAGGTGTTGTGATAAATGTGGATGCATGATAACTTTTGGAACTTAAGAGCCTTTTTTTTTAATCAAAAATGAGTTTACAGTGTGAATCTTATAAACAATAAATGGAAGTCAGAGGTTACTACAGTATCTGTTTTAATGGGCAGTTATTTAGTTCAGAGAGAGATCATTTTTTAGCCTTTTGGCATGCATTCATATTCTACTGTGAGTCATGTATAGTAGTATAACACTGATGGGAGTTAAGTAAAGATTTGCACGGTTTCACCTAATTACCTTTTAATTATTTGGTGTTAAATAGACATTCTTTGACCAAAATGAATATGAAAATGCATTTATAACATGAATCTAAAGACCACATGGTTAAAAATGTTCTCTATAAATATTGGAAATCCCTGTTCGAAGGTTGTTGTTCAGTAGGGAGAGATGCAGTGAGCCATTTTGGAAGCCAAAGAGCTTAATTTGCAGGTTTCCAGCGCCCCCGATGTAACATCAACTTTCGATTCGGTTCAGCATTTCTGCACGTGTCGCTGCATCAATGCAAAAGGTGGCGGCTGATTAGCAGCTAACAAATTGCACGCCGCCGAGGGGATGCAACCAAACATCTGTAGGACACCTGCACCTGCGGATGCCAGGATGTGAAACCCCGCCGAAAAGCAAACGGAAGAGGGGGGCGTTGGGGAAATCGAAACAACAGCAACTCTGGCAGGCGATTATCATAATTAAAGCCGCATCAATTAAAGGGGTCAATCACTGCGCGGCTGCCACCTTCCTCTGCAGATGGTGATATTCGTTTAGGGCTGGCGCCTCCATCCTCCCGGCACTGCTGAGGGACGGAGACGGCGCTGCACAACTACCATCACTGGGAGAAACACACAGATGGGAGAGCAGGACTTAACATATCATGAGATATTAGGAGTTTAAGTGGTGCTGGGCGGTATGGAGGAAATCAGATATCGCTATTGCGACGATATTGCGACGATATTATAGGGTTGACAGTTACATGCATGCACAAAAATAGTGTGATGTTGAAACAAATCTCCAATTCTTCAAATGATTTTCCCTCTAAATGTTTTACAACAAATGTCCAAGTAGTTTTTGTCGCTTGTGATGTAGATCGGGGACTTCTTGCTGATGAGTTCATGTTCATAACATCACTCACCATTTTTGCATCGGGGGTATTTCACGTGATGCAATCCATTGGTTTTTAGTTCTTAATTCTAAAGCTAATATTTTGCACTTTTTGTTGTTGTTGTGTTGCAAACTCTTATCCCCCTTGACTTGCACTCAGATGTTATTTCCATTTTGCAGGAAGATGCTTTGAACTCCAGCAGCTGCAGAGTGTGGCAGGATTTGCTCTCGGTCCCGGAGGTCCACCTTAAAGCAACGGGGAGGGATTAGCCGCGGCAGCTTCGGCCAAGGTAGGTGCTGCTGCTGCATAGCCGGCATTTTGCATTTTAATCACGCCAGCCTGGTGACAGGAACTGCAGAAGAAGATGGGAAAAGAACAAGCTGTGGCTCAGTTAGACCGATAAAAATAGTCTCATTGCATTGAAAACATGTTATGTATTAATCTAATTTTCTAGTTATCGGTATCTGCCCTTTCATGGACACTTGGTCAGCCGATGCTGGGATTAAACGTGACTATTAGCCGTGAAGTGTTCTCAGATTCTCCTTCGCCGCGAGGTCATCTCTCCCCCAAATTAGAGCAGTAAACAAAGGGGCGGAGCTGTGAATCTGGACTTCCCCTCTGGAGCCGGTGGGTAAAGCAGCCGCTGACCCTGAGAGGGGAAGTGTGGGTGGGTACGCGGCCGCGGGGCCCCGGCGGGGGGCCGGCTTCCACCCAAGATGAGGACTGACACCGGGGTTCAGGGGTTAATTTGTGTAACAGGCGAATTTGCATACAAATGAAAAATGACAGAATTGTTCTGTTCTCCGCAACTTTCAATGTCATTCGCATCAAGCCGGGCCTATCTTCCATCCCCCCCCCCCCCCCCCCCCCCCCCCCCCCATCCCTCCCCGCACGCTGTTTGAAGAATATTCATTACTTGTGAAGCTGGGGCACCTTGTTTGCTATTAATCTCCACCGCAGGTCAATGACTTAATTTGCTCAACTTTATCAGTGATGCCATTCACTTCTTCTTTCTTCCTTCCTCCGCCCGTCCGTTCTCTTTGTAGCTGTTTCTAAAGTGTTCTCGTTGCGTCTCTTCATAGAGACCGGCTAAGCTTTTTAAAGCACAACAAAGGCACAGTAACTCTGGTCTCTGAATGAGTTTTGAAGACATAAATGAATTACTTGAGAAGGAAATATACGCCGGCCCTCTAGATTGCTCCTTCTTCTCTTCTCCCCGCATCGCCCGACAACTTCTGGAGAGATTTCCTCTCAAATCTCCCTTCTTCTTCCCTCCCCTCCTCTCTCTTAGTCTTGATTGGATTGATTGTTTTACTAATCCAAGGGAAATTACTTGCAAAAAAGAAGGGGGGGTCACGTAATCATGGTGAAAATAGTGAAGAAAGGATTGAAGTGAAGAGAGCTTTTCACTGATAGGAAAGTACAGGAAGGCCGCGCTTAGGTGAGTCCTGCGTCCAGTATGTGTCTCGTCTCTACTCTTTTTCCAATTAAAAGGCCACACAACACGCTGAAGCCTTGTTCAAACACATTCACTGATAATTTGTGTGAAGCATGTCCCGTGCAAATGAGTAAGAACTGCGTTAATCAGATGTCGATAACAAATCAAGTCAATTAGTCCTCCCCAAACCTATCTCTACCCCAAAACCTTTATGCCACCCAGAGTTCAACTGAGCTGAGAGATGCTCTGAGAATCTGACAGGAACGGCAGAGTTGTGTGTCGCTAATGCTAATTCAATTCAATTAAATTTTATTTATAGTATCAAATCATAAGGAGTTATCTCGAGACACTTTACAGATAGAGTAGGTCTAGACACACTCTATAATTTACAAAGACAAAACAGTTCTAGTAATTCCCTCAAGAGCATTTAGTGTGACAGTGGCGAGGAAAAACTCGGTTGGGGGTGTTATGAACAGTGGCAATAACAGTCACGTAAGGGTTAATGCCCGACGAGGTGTCCATTGTCAGGTATTAATGGACGACGGCGAGGCGTGAACCGTCCGCCAAAGTCCATTAATACCTGACAATGGACACCTCGAAGGGCATTAACCCGCTTATACCATGGTCACTTGCCAAATAACATCTTTTTAAAACTTTATTTCACATTTTAATTAGTTTTACAATCGAAATCTAAAGTTTTTACAAACAATAACTCTGTTTCCCTGGTTACGCCTGGCGGTTTGACTAATACCTGGAACAATCATTCCCATCCATCAGGTTCTTATGCAATGCAAACGTTGTTCACTCCTCCAGGAAATAGGAAAACCTTAGATACCACTTCGCCACCCTTAGCAACCGGAGATGTTTATAGTCCGCTCAGCTGATAGAACCCTTCAGCTCAGCTACGAGCCAGAAGGCTAACTATGGTAGCTAACGCTACGCTAGCTAACGCTATGCTAGCTAACGCTACGCTAGCAAGATCCAAAGTCAATAACATTGTGTACAGTTGGCAATCAGTAAAACTAATTTGACAGTATGTTAAACAACAAGACAAGCAGCTATCCAGCCATGTCATTGTCCCCGAAACAATATAACGACTTTTACGAACAATTTGATCCGCAATGTGTAACGTTACTGTCGGCCGCAGCAGCGCAGCCTGGAGTAGCGACCTGAACAGTGAACGGGATGTGAGATAACGTTATTCTCTGTGAAACAAAATCAGACCAGAGGGGAAGTAGAACTTACTTCCTGCAGCGTGTGTGTTAGCGCCATCCTGTGGTGATCAGAGTGTAACTTACTTCCTGCAGCGTGTGTGTTAGCGCCATCCTGTGGTGATCAGAGTGTAACTTACTTCCTGCAGCGTGTGTGTTAGCGCCATCCTGTGGTGATCAGAGTATAACTTACTTCCTGCAGCGTGTGTGTTAGCGCCATCCTGTGGTGATCAGAGTATAACTTACTTCCTGCAGCGTGTGTGTTAGCGCCATCCTGTGGTGATCAGAGTGTAACTTACTTCCTGCAGCGTGTGTGTTAGCGCCATCCTGTGGTGATCAGAGTAGAACTTACTTCCTGCAGCGTGTGTGTTAGCGCCATCCTGTGGTGATCAGAGTATAACTTACTTCCTGCAGCGTGTGTGTTAGCGCCATCCTGTGGTGTTCAGAGTGTAACTTACTTCCTGCAGCGTGTGTGTTAGCGCCATCCTGTGGTGTTCAGAGTGTAACTTACTTCCTGCAGCGTGTGTGTTAGCGCCATCCTGTGGTGATCAGAGTATAACTTACTTCCTGCAGCGTGTGTGTTAGCGCCATCCTGTGGTGATCAGAGTGTAACTTACTTCCTGCAGCGTGTGTGTTAGCGCCATCCTGTGGTGATCAGAGTATAACTTACTTCCTGCAGCGTGTGTGTTAGCGCCATCCTGTGGTGATCAGAGTGTAACTTACTTCCTGCAGCGTGTGTGTTAGCGCCATCCTGTGGTGATCAGAGTATAACTTACTTCCTGCAGCGTGTGTGTTAGCGCCATCCTGTGGTGATCAGAGTGTAACTTACTTCCTGCAGCGTGTGTGTTAGCGCCATCCTGTGGTGATCAGAGTAGAACTTACTTCCTGCAGCGTGTGTGTTAGCGCCATCCTGTGGTGATCAGAGGACGAGTTGGAAATAACAGATCCACATTTCCTTTTTGATTTAATGCAGCGCATTGATTTAGTTATTGATTTAACAGTAAACAGTCCGTTTCACCGGAACTCCTTTACTAGGTGTCCTATATCACTTTTTTATGGACACCCAGCAGCCAATCAGAATTGAGTATTCACCCAGACCATGGTATAAAATAAAGATAATAGATCGGTGACTAGAAAAAGTAGTCGCAGTAGTTCATGTCATATCAGGGCACTGCAGGGCGTTACAGGATGTAGCGTGGCAGAGCAGAGCTGGACGCTGCAGGACACGGCAGGGCACCGTAAAGAGTAGCAGGGTGTAGCAGGACCACGGCGACAGCTGCATCCTAATGCAAAAGCTATGTTAGTGCAGCTTTACAAATATGTTGTATGTCTGCCTTAACACTCCTGTTGTCTTTGGGTCAAATTTGACCCATTTTCAGAACAGGTTCTATATCAGAAATGTGTTTCTTTCAACCAAACTGTCAAAAAATAATAACATGGATGGTTCCCTACAACGCACTTCACCAGTAAAATGAATGATCAGTTCACTACTTTAATTGGTTTTATTCAATTTTATAGCATTTGAAAAAAAAAGATTAAAGAATGTGACAAAAAAATGACAAAAAAGTCAAACAAAGCACAGAAAAAAATAGACAAAAGTGACAAAAAATTGAAAAAAAAGTGACAAAAACGAAATGTTGAAGTTTTAACTTTTAAATTTTGATCCAGAAAAACGAAAAGTAGCACAGTCAACGAGAAGACAACACGAGGGTCAAAAGCTTTCTGTCTGTCTGACAATGTAACATTGCAAGGGTCCAACAATCAAATATTGTCTTGTTTGTTTAGAGTTAGATGGACCAACCCCCCCAAAAAGCGTCATGCATGTGCAGTCCAAGGCTTCATGAGTCACGCTCAGCTCTAGTGTGCATTTCAAACAATCAAGCTCATTTAAACAAACATCTCGGCATGTTGTACTTCCTCATAAATATTCTATACTCTGTGGATTAAACTTCTTTTAATCCCTAATCAGTTGTTTAGTAGTTGGGCTTTCCTGAGACGTGCATGAAGTATGAAATCAATAGCGGGGGCGGATTATATGCTTCAATCTTTATTGTGGAGTATTAAAGCAGAATTACACAATATCTGAGAATCCATACGTTTGTTTATCCCAACATACGATGCACGTCTGGCAGGGCGGTGACGTCTGTTTACCTTAAGCAATATTTGAGAATCTGCGAGGGAATCCTTACATGTGAGCAGCCGGAGCAGCACGTTCTACCATCCCGCGAGGAAAAGGGCTAAAACCTGCTCCGACAGAAATGACTGTGACTTTTTGGTTGTTTGCCTCCTGCAGGCGTAATTAAAGCGTCTTCAGGAGAGGGAAGTTGAAGGGAAGGCCGAAAACAAAAGTGAAAGAGAGAAAGTATAAACACATAAAGCAAGAGAGTGAAGGTGAAAAAGAAATGTCTGTCTCTGTGAACCATTGTTTGGATCTTTATGCAAAAAAAAGCCTTTGTGTTTCTAACTCTTGATCCCTCATAGGCAAAGGAGAGAAGCGTATTGATCTGTGCTGAAAGGAGACGGCCCTTTCATCACGCTTTTCCTCCTCACCTTAGACGGCTTTGAGCCGGCGCTCCTTCAGGATCGCAGCGCCCTCGCCGGGCTACCGGCCAGAGATTAGCGCGGCGATAACCTACCACCCTAATAGGTAGCAAACGAAAGCAGAGGCTGTCTAATTAGCGCTGATCAAAGCGGAGGACTTTATCCCCAAAACAAACCTGCACATTTGAATGTGCTTAGGAGCCGGGGAATGAACGGGTGGAGGAGGTGAAGGGGGAAGGAGGAGGGGAGAAGTTGGGAGGTTTTGAACTTCTTCTTTTTTTGATGATGATATGCACAGCCTTGCTCGTTCGCCACTTCTTCGCCTTCTACTCGGTGTGCATGCAGATATGTGAGCACGGAGAGGGCTGTGAGCAGAGGTTATTCACAGGCTTTTGCATAAAATCTTTACCTGTATACAGGCTGCATTTTGTCTTTCTTTCTGGTCTATATATCCCTGCCTCTGCTGAATTATTTTTATACCCGGTACCCCTCAAAGTGATTAATGCTTCTTCCCCAATAGACTATCATATACCTAATATAGAAGTATTTGAACTTAGGTGCTCCAGGGGGCTCCAGGACGCCGGCTACCAGCGGCAATTGTTTACCCGCAGATAGGTGACTGTGAGCCGGCTACAGGCACCGCCAGATGACGGTCCTGTCGGGTAATGCTAGTGGAGTTCAGCCAGAAAAGGTGAGCGGCATGCGCGGATGACAGTTAAGTAAAAATGACGAAAAACATCCCACCCTGCCTGTATACATAAAGGTGAAGGGCCATTTGTTTCTCTGCTCACTTCTACTGCAACAACTGTGATTGGTCGCTCGGCCGTCCCATTTCCCCCGACTAAGTTCCTGGTTCTCCTTCTCCATGAACAACATGAAATCAAGGAGAGGGTGAACTTTCCCTGCTGCCCCGCCACTCTCTCACTCGCTGTGCCACACACACACCGATTGAGATTGACGCAGACTCCAGCGCTCAAGTACAAACCTTAGGCACCTTACGTAGGTGATGGTGAAAGCTCTGCGTCTTCATCACATACTGTACACTCAGCTACTGTAACGTCTTCATCACATACTGTACACTCAGCTACTGTAACGTCTTCATCACATACTGTACACTCAGCTACTGTAACGTCTTCATCACATACTGTACACTCAGCTACTGTAACGTCTTCATCACATACTGTACACTCAGCTACTGTAACGTCTTCATCACATACTGTACACTCAGCTACTGTAACGTCTTCATCACATACTGTACACTCAGCTACTGTAACGTCTTCATCACATACTGTACACTCAGCTACTGTAACGTCTTCATCACATACTGTACACTCAGCTACTGTAACGTCTTCATCACATACTGTACACTCAGCTACTGTAACGTCTTCATCACATACTGTACACTCAGCTACTGTAACGTCTTCATCACATACTGTACACTCAGCTACTGTAACGTCTTCATCACATACTGTACACTCAGCTACTGTAACGTCTTCATCACATACTGTACACTCAGCTACTGTAACGTCTTCATCACATACTGTACACTCAGCTACTGTAACGTCTTCATCACATGCTGTACACTCAGCTACTGTAACGTCTTCATCACATGCTGTACACTCAGCTACTGTAACGTCTTCATCACATACTGTACACTCAGCTACTGTAACGTCTTCATCACATACTGTACACTCGGCTACTGTAACGTCTTCATCACATACTGTACACTCGGCTACTGTAACGTCTTCATCACATACTGTACACTCAGCTACTGTAACGTCTTCATCACATACTGTACACTCAGCTACTGTAAAGTCTTCATCACATACTGTACACTCGGCTACTGTAACGTCTTCATCACATGCTGTACACTCAGCTACTGTAACGTCTTCATCACATACTGTACACTCAGCTACTGTAACGTCTTCATCACATGCTGTACACTCAGCTACTGTAACGTCTTCATCACATACTGTACACTCAGCTACTGTAACGTCTTCATCACATACTGTACACTCGGCTACTGTAACGTCTTCATCACATGCTGTACACTCAGCTACTGTAACGTCTTCATCACATACTGTACACTCAGCTACTGTAACGTCTTCATCACATACTGTACACTCGGCTACTGTAACGTCTTCATCACATGCTGTACACTCAGCTACTGTAACGTCTTCATCACATACTGTACACTCAGCTACTGTAAAGTCTTCATCACATGCTGTACACTCAGCTACTGTAACGTCTTCATCACATGCTGTACACTCAGCTACTGTAACGTCTTCATCACATACTGTACACTCAGCTACTGTAACGTCTTCATCACATACTGTACACTCGGCTACTGTAACGTCTTCATCACATACTGTACACTCAGCTACTGTAACGTCTTCATCACATACTGTACACTCAGCTACTGTAAAGTCTTCATCACATACTGTACACTCATCTACTGTAACGTCTTCATCACATACTGTACACTCAGCTACTGTACCTTAACGTCTTCATCACATACTGTACACCCAGCTACTGTAACGTCTTCATCACATACTGTACACTCAGCTACTGTAACGTCTTCATCACATACTGTACACTCAGCTACTGTAACGTCTTCATCACATACTGTACACTCAGCTACTGTAACGTCTTCATCACATACTGTACACTCAGCTACTGTAACGTCTTCATCACATACTGTACACTCAGCTACTGTAACGTCTTCATCACATACTGTACACTCAGCTACTGTAACGTCTTCATCACATACTGTACACTCAGCTACTGTAACGTCTTCATCACATACTGTACACTCAGCTACTGTAACGTCTTCATCACATACTGTACACTCAGCTACTGTAACGTCTTCATCACATACTGTACACTCAGCTACTGTAACGTCTTCATCACATACTGTACACTCAGCTACTGTAACGTCTTCATCACATACTGTACACTCAGCTACTGTAACGTCTTCATCACATACTGTACACTCGGCTACTGTAACGTCTTCATCACATACTGTACACTCAGCTACTGTAACGTCTTCATCACATACTGTACACTCAGCTACTGTAACGTCTTCATCACATACTGTACACTCGGCTACTGTAACGTCTTCATCACATACTGTACACTCAGCTACTGTAACGTCTTCATCACATACTGTACACTCAGCTACTGTAACGTCTTCATCACATACTGTACACTCAGCTACTGTAACGTCTTCATCACATACTGTACACTCAGCTACTGTAAAGTCTTCATCACATGCTGTACACTCAGCTACTGTAACGTCTTCATCACATGCTGTACACTCAGCTACTGTAACGTCTTCATCACATACTGTACACTCAGCTACTGTAACGTCTTCATCACATACTGTACACTCGGCTACTGTAACGTCTTCATCACATACTGTACACTCAGCTACTGTAACGTCTTCATCACATACTGTACACTCAGCTACTGTAACGTCTTCATCACATACTGTACACTCGGCTACTGTAACGTCTTCATCACATGCTGTACACTCAGCTACTGTAACGTCTTCATCACATACTGTACACTCAGCTACTGTAACGTCTTCATCACATGCTGTACACTCAGCTACTGTAACGTCTTCATCACATGCTGTACACTCAGCTACTGTAACGTCTTCATCACATACTGTACACTCAGCTACTGTAACGTCTTCATCACATACTGTACACTCAGCTACTGTAACGTCTTCATCACATACTGTACACTCGGCTACTGTAACGTCTTCATCACATGCTGTACACTCAGCTACTGTAACGTCTTCATCACATACTGTACACTCAGCTACTGTAAAGTCTTCATCACATGCTGTACACTCAGCTACTGTAACGTCTTCATCACATGCTGTACACTCAGCTACTGTAACGTCTTCATCACATACTGTACACTCAGCTACTGTAACGTCTTCATCACATACTGTACACTCGGCTACTGTAACGTCTTCATCACATACTGTACACTCAGCTACTGTAACGTCTTCATCACATACTGTACACTCAGCTACTGTAACGTCTTCATCACATACTGTACACTCAGCTACTGTAACGTCTTCATCACATACTGTACACTCAGCTACTGTAACGTCTTCATCACATACTGTACACTCAGCTACTGTACCTTAACGTCTTCTCTCTGGTGTGTGACTAAAGTGTTGGTGTCGATCCTAAACACAACAGTGAAATGCAAAAATAAATAAAAAAGAAATCTTCATTTCTGTTGGCAGTCGCCTAGCAACAGTATTCTCAAGACTGGAAACATTTGAACAACAAGCAGACTTTGTAGAGGATTTCCCTTGACAAATACAGATGGGTCCCAAATACCAACCTGGCGTGTCTCGACCGCGAGCCTCTACAACTACTCCGGCGCTCCTTGTCATGGAGTCTCTTATCATCTTCTTCACGCTCATCAAACCATTCATCCGTTACTTTTCTCCACTCACTCAGGCTTTACCTTTTTATTGACTCACTCGTCTGGACGTCCTCGTGGTTTTCTGTTGAAGGCAGCATCTGTTCTCGAGTCTCAGCTCCTAACCACAATGAAGTCATAACGCCGCAGTGACTCCTGTCTGACTGCACGTTGAGATAAGAATCGTACTTAAGGTTTTTTGTGCCGGATAAGCACGCAAAAAGTCATATGTGAAAGCAATTAGTGTGATTGCAGAGAGGAAGGAGAAAAGTGCAAACGTGTCAGCGCTCAAGACATCATACACCGAGCGTCTCGCTTTCATGATGGAAACTCTCTACGGCACGTGTCAAGCTCAAAGGCCCGCGGGCCAAATCAGGCCCCTCACGTATTTCGATCCGGCCCACATATCGACTTAGTTTCACAATACATTTTGGTGCGTTGTGCGCCAAACCAAAATGACAAGAAAGTGTTTCTCAAACTGCAATTTACGCTCAAAGCAGAATGTGGCAGCTTTCAGACTTTGAGACTCAGTTTACATATTCAGGCTGTGAAACAGGTTGCTGGGAGTCAGCTTTTAAAAAATGTAATCTTTGTTTTGCATGCTTTTCTTGACTATGATGGCTGAGGAACTTATTTTGCTGACTTTTTGGGGTCTTTATGTCGACCAAACTATATGTGAGAAAGCTATGTGAGACATGCAATAATACAGTGAACGATATTTGACTTTCGATTGAATAAAAGCATGCAAATAAACTGCGTCTGGCCCTGGATGTGATTCTCATTTTCCTGCGTGCACACCCCTGCTTTAAGTTTTCAGTTTTGGATGCAGAACAGTGGCGTTTTTTAACCAGTAAATCAGATAATCATACTCATATTTTAAGAATAAGTCTGGTCATAGAGAGTGTAACAGATTTATCTGTCCATTATTGTCTCGATTAGTGTTAATAAGTTGTGGTTTTTGGTTTACTGTCACAGTGTGTGACAGAAACTAGAAAATATTGAAGTTTGACTCTTTTTTTACTCAGTTTCCAGTGTTTCCAGTGTGGCCCTTAGTGAAATAAAGTTTGTCACCGGTGCTTTACGGGGACTAGACGGCCGTACACGGAGCTATGAATTTCTAGAACCTGGTGATGGATGTTGCAGGCCGAGATGAGAAGCGGCGTGGCCGCCATCCCCCGGGTCTGTTTTTGTCAGGCCGTGTGTGCCATGCATCCATTCATCACATCATCTGCTTTGCACTTCCAATCGGAATTTAAGTGTTTTCTTCATTAGGCGCCGTTTCTGTGCTGGCAGGAGCCAAGCAGCTCTGATGAGGGGGGGGGGGGGGGGGGCTGAAACGCTGCCGCAAACGTGTCGAACCTCATCCCATTTACTTTCAGACGACCCCCAGAAGTTTGATGCAAATGTACAAATTGCCACGACTGTGAATGTATTTGAAATTTGATCACATTTCATACCCGCACGCTCGGCCCTCTGCCCCCCAGAACTTCACTTACCATCAAAAAGAACATACAACGCCCTGAGTTTTCTCCTAATGAATTCCTGATAAAATGAAGTTTATTTTTCCATTTTTTTTTTTTTACTTTTTGTATTGAATTGACACATTCCCAGCCGTTCAAGGCCACCCAAGATATATGTGCCGTGTCCTAATCTTAATGGAGGGAGCAAATTTGGCAGTCCGGTTTTGCATACATTTCCCAAAAATATTAGACGCGAGTGTTTGGCCTCACAGCTCAGGAAAAGTTTGACTTTTTAACACTCAAACTAGATGAACACAGACCATTTTCTTTATGCTCTGATTTCACTTTCCGCTGTCTCTTCGCCCTGTATTTAAGATCTCGTCTACCTGTGATCCCCGACACGCGGGAGCCATCTTTCCTCTGGCGTTAAACATATGCTCCCAACATATGTTCCATGCAACATATGCTCCGCAAAAGCTGCTGTTGGCTTCTGTTATGTGCAAATATACAAGCGTGGATGTTGAAAATTAGAATGGCAAGAGTTCAGCACCTTTCTGTGATTTGAAATTAACTCTCAAATTAAGATCATATTGAAGAAAAATAAGGAATTTCACACCCTGTAACGCAGCATCCAGGGAAGGCATGTGAGTGCAGTATGCTTATGTCTGTTTATTTATCTCTCTCTCTGTGTGTGTGTGTGTGTGTGTGTGTGTGTGTTGGAGGGAGGATTATTACCCATTGCCTCCGTGCATTAAGCCTCCCCTCATCCAGTGCCAACGGCCTGACCCAAATATGGCTGAAAGACAACATGTGACCTGCTTAGCGCCCCCCCACCCCCCACGGCTCGGCTCGCTCCAGGCTGTGGTGGTGGTCCGGTGTGGTGGGGGTGTGGCGGTGTGCAGGGAAGGTGGGAGGAGGGGGGGGGTCTATTAGTGGGAGAAAGCACAGATGCCGGCAGATGGCTAACATATTGTCCAGAGCTGACCCGAGCACGGAATAATTACTGTAAAGTTCAGCGCTCTCAGGTCTGCAGCCTGACTTCACCTCCGGTCACCCACTGTTGGGAACACAGACGAGAAATTAGTATACAATCCTTCTGTTCATTAGTTCCAAATATGATGCTGAAAAGTCACTTGAAAGAACGCCTCTGTATTGCTACTGGAGTGCAACAAACAGTCTGCATTGTTTTTGGTTTTTTTGCGATCAATAGTATTGAGTGTTGTGACTTTATTTTCCTTCTTTAAGTTGAATAAAACACTTCTAGAGATATATATCATGAGACATTTCTAAAAACGTAATTGTTTTCTAAGAAGAATGCAGAATCACATGTCAGTCAGTCTGACGTTTATTTCATTTGTAAAGAAGAACATGGACGTCGGAGGTGCCGTAGAAACAGAAAATGTATACTTGTGTACTTTTGCATCCGCTTTTCATTGCTGAAATGAGCTGTTGGTGAAACCGCGCTCTATTTGGCGATCCTCTGAAAATGTCCTGTTTGCTTCTCACGTTGCTCCTGTTGGATAACAAGTCCGAAAACAAAAAACAGCCACTTTTCTTATCAAGCCCTTTTGTTGGGATTGCGCCATCTGGAAATTAAGTTTTTTTAACTTAAAAAATTGCAGCACAAGTTTTTAGCTTTGTTCAGCCGTCATCTCCCAACAACGAAACTGATACAGATGTATTTCTACTAAACAAACGATAAGGAAAGATAGGACCAAAGCTATTTAAGAAGAAATAAAGCCAATAAATAAACATCAAAATATAGCAGAGTGGCCGGGTTGACTCAGTGGGAAGAGCAGGCGCACGTATATCAGTCCCTCCAGAAAAACGCGATTATGCGATCGCAGAATTCAATGCATAATCAGCCAATGTCCGCATATTCATGCGGGGGCCGCATTTTTTTAAAAACGCCGCACTTTCGCCGCATAAATTGCCGATTTCCGCGCAAAATATGCGGGGCTTGCATGATTTCATAATCCCCACATTTTCGTTGCAAAAAAGTCACATATATCTAGGGTTGGGTACCGAAACTCGGTGCCAATGGGCCCCCGGATCCGACGTAAACTGTAGTAATTAACGAGACCGAATAAGAACGAAGATTTCGGTGCCTTATTTCGGTGCCTGACTTTACACTACACTGGACAGCAGGTAACGTTAGCCTACCGTTAGCTAGCAGCGTGATTAAACACGGTTAACATGCTGACAGGTGACGTTAACCAGTGTAAAGTGTGACTGTATATCAACAGTCTGCTCTGCAGCGCAGCAGCTGCCGACGTCGGAAACGCACAGATGGTGCATTCACTGACACTGGTAATTGTTTGGTTTTGGTTGGTTATTGTAAAATACCCTTTTCCCATCTGGTTGTTGTTTTTGTCGTCCAACAGCAATTTACTGGTGAAATAAGTTATTGTTTATTATAAGTTATAGTTATTACATTACTATTAAATCATTTAAATTTGACCATATGGCCTTAGTAATAAACAACGTGTCCTTAATGTCACCGACTGTTGTTGAGTAGGCCTATCCTTCTTGTTTCTTCTTTTTTTAAAACTTTCTTAAAAAGTATCGGTTCAGGCACCGTTTTAAAAGTACCGATTTAGCACCAGTATCAGAAAAAAACCCAAACAATACCCAACCCTACATATGTCTCAGCAGAAAGTTCAAAAATGTTGCGTTTACTTCACACAAGAGCAGCCATTTTCCCCTGTTGCCATGGGAACGTTATGAAGTGACGTAATTTCACCTACTGAGAACACAGTGTTGGGGGAATCACTTTTTTTCTCTTTTTCATCAAACCGCAGTTTTTCCAAGTTCCCGCAAGTTCCCGCAGTTTTTGCAAGTTCCCGCAATTTTTGCAAGTTCCCGCAATATCATCGCATAAAATGGCATAAATATCCCGCATATTCCATCGCATTTTTTAAGAAAACGTGCCGCATAATCAAGGATTTTTGCCCGCAACAATCACGAAAAAACTCCGCGTTTTTCTGGAGGGACTGGTATATTTAGACAGTCCCTCCAGAAAAACGCGGAGTATTTTTGTGATTGTTGTGGGCAAAAATCCTTGATTATGCGGCACGTTTTCTTAAAAAATGCGATGGAATATGCGGGATATTTATGCCATTTTATGTGATGAAAATGCGGGAACATACAAAAATTGCGGTTTGATGAAAAAGAGAAAACAAAGTGATTCCCCCCCAAAACTGTGTTCTCACTAGGAGAAATGACGTCACTTCATAACGTTCCCATGGCAACAGGGGAAAATGGCTGCTCTTGTGTGAAGTAAACAACATTTTTCAACTTCCTGCTGAGATATATGTGACTTTTTTGCAACGAAAATGCAGGGGATTATGAAATCATGCAAGCCCCGCATATTTTGCGCGGAAATCGGCAATTTATGCAGCGAAAGTGCGGCGTATTTGAAAAAATGCGCCCCCCCCCCCGCATAAATATGTGGACTTTGGCTGATTATGCGTTGAATTCTGCGATCGCATAATCACGTTTTTCTGGAGGGAGTGTTTATAGGTTCATGCCTCGACGCAGAGGTCCAGGGTTCGAGTCCGACCTGTGACGATTTCCTGCATGTCTTCCCCCCTCTCTCTCCCCTTTCTCACCTGTCCTGTCCATTCAAGGGCGGAAAAAAGCCCCCCAAAATTATCTTAATAATATACATGTATATATAGTAGAAAGATAGCTTCAAAATGTTATAAAAAGTGTGCAATAATAATATTGCGTTTGATATCTATGCATAGCCTCTTATATATTTGACTCTCAGTCAATGTCAGGAAATGCCTGTACTACTTTTCTTACTTAATCAAGTATTAAAATCTGCCTGTGTGGTACGTTTGTCTTGATTCGTGCGCAGCCGCCAGCGTTATACTTCCTGTTGAAGTTGATTTCTACTGGAAACGCTTTAATATCTCCTCACTGCACAGGCAGATTCTCCACACTTGCTTTAAGAAAACAAAGGTTTCAGGACTGCTTTATAGACAGGAAAGAGTTGACAAGATGGAGATTTTGCTGCAGAAATGTAGTTATGAAAGCTTTTTATGGAGGAGCAGTAATGCACAGATCACTTTTGAGGTACACGCTTATGAGGTGTAACATTAAGTCTGTGAGCACGCTCAATGACCATAAAAATAGCAACTTTAAAGCACTTTCCCGTTCACAGGCTTTCTTATGAAAATCTGAACTATTGTGTACTCCTATTTCAATGACTGCTCAGTACTTTGTGTTGCAGAGACATAAATAACTCTAAGAGCAAAGACACATATGCACATATGCACTAGGGCTGGGACAATATGCGTCTGTCCCGATTCAATTCTTACGATAGACGATACGCGGGGGCCGATTGGATTTGTTGGTGTGATTTTCTTTTATTGCATTTTGATAATATTGAGTGTTGCGATTTCCTTTTCCTTCTTTAACAAAAACAAAAGTTGAGTAATATGCTTCTAGAGACAATATATCATGAGACATTTCTTAAAACTCTTTGTTTGTTTTCTAAGAAGAATGCATCTCACATGTCTATGTGTGTGTGTATGCATGTGTGTGTGTGTGTGTATGCATGTGTGTGTATATGTGTGTAAGCATGTATATATGTGTGTGTGTGTGTGTGTGTATGCATGTGTATCTGTGTGTTTGCACATGTATATGTGTGTGTGTGTATGCATGTGTATATGTTTGTGTCTGGTGTGTGTGTGTTTGTGTATGCATGTGTACGTGTATGCTTGTGTGTGTATGTTTTTGTATGTGTGTGTATGCATGTCTATGTGTGTGTGTGTGTGTGTATGCATGTGTATATGTTTGTGTCTGTGTGTGTGTGTTTGTGTATGCATGTGTACGTGTATGCTTGTGTGTGTATGTTTTTGTATGTGTGTGTATGCATGTCTATGTGTGTATGTGTATTTGTATGCATGTGTATGTGTGTTTGTGTGTGTATGTATGTGTATTTGTGTGTGTGTGTGTGTGTGTGTGTGTGTATGTGTATGCTTGTATGCGTGTGTGTATATGTGTTTGTGTGTGTGTGTGTGTGTGTGTGTATGTATGTTTTTGTATGTGTGTGTTATGCATATGTATGTGTGTTTGTGTGTGTATGTATGTGTATTTGTGTGTGTGTGTGTGTGTGTGTGTGTATGTGTATGCTTGTATGTGTGTGTATATGTGTTTGTGTGTGTGTGTGTGTGTGTGTATGTATGTTTTTGTATGTGTGTGTATGCATATGTATGTGTGTTTGTGTGTGTGTGTGTGTGTGTGTGTGTGTGTGTGCGTGCATGCATGTGTATGTGTATGCTTGTGTTTGTGTATGCATGTGTATGTATGTGTTTGTATGTGTTTATGCATGTGTATATGTTTGTGTGTGTGTGTGTGTGTGTGTGTGTGTGTGTGTGTGTATGTATGTGTGCTTGTATGCATGTGTATTTGTGTATGTGTGTTTGTGTGTGTGTATGCATGTGTATGTGTGTTTGTGTATGCATGTGTATATGTTTGTGTCTGTGTGTGTGTGTGTGTGTGTGCTTGTATGCATGTGTATTTGTGTATGTGTGTATGTGTGTTTGTATGCATGTGTATGTGTGTGTAAGTAGGTATATATGGAAATATACATATATAAATAATTGAAGAATTAAACTCTTTGTATATAACTATAAAAGTAGTAACTATAAGTACTTCCTGCTCCTTTTTGAACATGGAAATCCTCATTTGAATCATTTATAATCCTTTTGAGTAGCTTTTACTTTTAACATGTTCAAAGTGAACTTAACCAAATCAAAATATTCTTGCTGAAACTGAGCTGTTTATGAAACTGCACTCTATTTGGTGACCCCCCCCCCCCCCCCCCCCCCCCCTCCACAAACACACACATGGATGCAAATGTGTCTTTTGGCTATGAAAAAGCTGTCTGTACACATTTGTAGTCTCCGGCCCGAGGATACATCAGATCACGGTGATGGCGGCTCTCCCCCAGCTCGTGGCTACTGGCCC
>CM042448.1:1377500-1390000 GCA_023631565.1 Gymnocephalus cernua | reverse complement strand
CCGGGGCCGGTGCATCTGAGGTGAACCCACTACCAGAGATTGGTAATCGTTTTATTAGAGGAAGTCGGAGCCGGGCTTCCACTCAGAGACAGATAAATGGCCGCCGCCTGCGGATCCCGAGCTCTCAGCCTTTTTTTACATGAAGGAAATAAACAACGCAAGCACTGCTTTGCCCTGCATCTTTTAACGGCACTGCGGAATTATTATTTGCCCTTATAAAACCCCCAAAACACTTGTAAAACAGCTACTTGTGATATGTGGCCCCCATTTAACTTTGTCTGTAAATAGCTGTTGAAACATGGTCAGCGTGATGTCATGGCTACATATTTAACAGAGACGAAGAAGCAGAAACTGTTCAGTAATTTGAAATAGCAATGCTTAAAAAGTCAGATGTCTTTTTAATTCTAGATGCTTAAAAAGGCATTATTTGTCTTTTATGGAGCCTCCATTCCATTTATAACACACGAAAAATGTGTTGAGAAATTGGCAATTTCTGTGAATGCATTGCAGCAACAGGACTGAGGACTCGGGCACTTAAAGCTTATCTTCTGTTTTTATAACCCGGACCCCATTTCCCTGTTTTTGTGTGTAAGTGACTGAAACTGGTCCAGTGTTGAGCGAGATCGCTGCAGTCAGCAGCCTTGAACCGAGCTGTGATGTAACCCTACGGGACTAATGTTCAGCGTCAGTCAGCGTCCACTAAAAGTTCTGTTGTTGCTGCTGACAGACTCAGATTATTATTCTAAGAGTCTGACAACATTATGAAAGGATCCCTACAGAGATAGACCTTTTAGTTAAAGAGGAAGATCCTTTTAGTTTAACATGAAACAGCCCCGAGATCACCATCACCAAACTACACCAGACTCCATGTAAATAATCACTACTTTTAGTGTGTATAGAGCCAGACTCCATGTAAATAATCAGGACTTTTAGTGCGTATAGAGCCAGACTCCATGTAAATAATCACTACTTTTAGTGTGTATAGAGCCAGACTCCATGTAAATAATCAGGACTTTTAGCGTGTATAGAGCCAGACTCCATGTAAATAATCAGGACTTTTAGTGTGTATAGAGCCAGACTCCATGTAAATAATCAGGACTTTTAGCGTGTATAGAGCCAGACTCCATGTAAATAATCAGGACTTTTAGCGTGTATAGAGCCAGACTCCATGTAAATAATCAGGACTTTTAGCGTGTATAGAGCCAGACTCCATGTAAATAATCAGGACTTTTAGCGTGTATAGAGCCAGACTCCATGTAAATAATCACTACTTTTAGCGTGTATAGGGCCAGACTCCATGTAAATAATCAGGACTTTTAGCGTGTATAGAGCCAGACTCCATGTAAATAATCAGGACTTTTAGCGTGTATAGAGCCAGACTCCATGTAAATAATCAGGACTTTTAGCGTGTATAGAGCCAGACTCCATGTAAATAATCACTACTTTTAGCGTGTATAGAGCCAGACTCCATGTAAATAATCACTACTTTTAGCGTGTATAGGGCCAGACTCCATGTAAATAATCAGGACTTTTAGCGTGTATAGAGCCAGACTCCATGTAAATAATCAGGACTTTTAGCGTGTATAGAGCCAGACTCCATGTAAATAATCAGGACTTTTAGCGTGTATAGAGCCAGACTCCATGTAAATAATCAGGACTTTTAGCGTGTATAGAGCCAGACTCCATGTAAATAATCACTACTTTTAGCGTGTATAGAGCCAGACTCCATGTAAATAATCACTACTTTTAGCGTGTATAGGGCCAGACTCCATGTAAATAATCAGGACTTTTAGCGTGTATAGAGCCAGACTCCATGTAAATAATCAGGACTTTTAGCGTGTATAGAGCCAGACTCCATGTAAATAATCAGGACTTTTAGCATGTATAGAGCCAGACTCCATGTAAATAATCACTACTTTTAGCGTGTATAGAGCCAGACTCCATGTAAATAATGACTACTTTTAGCGTGTATAGAGCCAGACTCCATGTAAATAATCACTACTTTTAGCGTGTATAGAGCCAGACTCCATGTAAATAATCACTACTTTTAGCGTGTATAGAGCCAGACTCCATGTAAATAATCACTACTTTTAGCGTGTATAGGGCCAGACTCCATGTAAATAATCAGGACTTTTAGCGTGTATAGAGCCAGACTCCATGTAAATAATCAGGACTTTTAGCGTGTATAGAGCCAGACTCCATGTAAATAATCAGGACTTTTAGCATGTATAGAGCCAGACTCCATGTAAATAATCACTACTTTTAGCGTGTATAGAGCCAGACTCCATGTAAATAATCACTACTTTTAGCGTGTATAGAGCCAGACTCCATGTAAATAATCACTACTTTTAGCGTGTATAGAGCCAGACTCCATGTAAATAATCACTACTTTTAGCGTGTATAGGGCCAGACTCCATGTAAATAATCACTACTTTTAGCGTGTATAGGGCCAGACTCCATGTAAATAATCAGGACTTTTAGCGTGTATAGAGCCAGACTCCATGTAAATAATCAGGACTTTTAGCGTGTATAGAGCCAGACTCCATGTAAATAATCAGGACTTTTAGCATGTATAGAGCCAGACTCCATGTAAATAATCACTACTTTTAGCGTGTATAGAGCCAGACTCCATGTAAATAATCACTACTTTTAGCGTGTATAGAGCCAGACTCCATGTAAATAATCACTACTTTTAGCGTGTATAGAGCCAGACTCCATGTAAATAATCACTACTTTTAGCGTGTATAGAGCCAGACTCCATGTAAATAATCAGGACTTTTAGCGTGTATAGAGCCAGACTCCATGTAAATAATCAGGACTTTTAGCGTGTATAGAGCCAGACTCCATGTAAATAATCAGGACTTTTAGCGTGTATAGAGCCAGACTCCATGTAAATAATCACTACTTTTAGCGTGTATAGGGCCAGACTCCATGTAAATAATCAGGACTTTTAGCGTGTATAGAGCCAGACTCCATGTAAATAATCAGGACTTTTAGCGTGTATAGAGCCAGACTCCATGTAAATAATCAGGACTTTTAGCGTGTATAGAGCCAGACTCCATGTAAATAATCAGGACTTTTAGCATGTATAGAGCCAGACTCCATGTAAATAATCACTACTTTTAGCGTGTATAGAGCCAGACTCCATGTAAATAATCACTACTTTTAGCGTGTATAGAGCCAGACTCTATGTAAATAATCACTACTTTTAGCGTGTATAGGGCCAGACTCCATGTAAATAATCAGGACTTTTAGCGTGTATAGAGCCAGACTCCATGTAAATAATCAGGACTTTTAGCGTGTATAGAGCCAGACTCCATGTAAATAATCAGGACTTTTAGCGTGTATAGAGCCAGACTCCATGTAAATAATCACTACTTTTAGCGTGTATAGAGCCAGACTCTATGTAAATAATCACTACTTTTAGCGTGTATAGGGCCAGACTCCATGTAAATAATCAGGACTTTTAGCGTGTATAGAGCCAGACTCCATGTAAATAATCAGGACTTTTAGCGTGTATAGAGCCAGACTCCATGTAAATAATCAGGACTTTTAGCGTGTATAGAGCCAGACTCCATGTAAATAATCATTACTTTTAGCGTGTATAGAGCCAGACTCCATGTAAATAATCACTACTTTTAGCGTGTATAGAGCCAGACTCCATGTAAATAATCACTACTTTTAGCGTGTATAGAGCCAGACTCCATGTAAATAATCAGGACTTTTAGCATGTATAGAGCCAGACTCCATGTAAATAATCACTACTTTTAGCGTGTATAGAGCCAGACTCCATGTAAATAATCAGGACTTTTAGCGTGTATAGAGCCAGACTCCATGTAAATAATCAGGACTTTTAGCGTTTATAGAACCAGACTCCATGTAAATAATCAGGACTTTTAGCATGTATAGAGCCAGACTCCATGTAAATAATCACTACTTTTAGCGTGTATAGAGCCAGACTCCATGTAAATAATCACTACTTTTAGCGTGTATAGAGCCAGACTCTATGTAAATAATCACTACTTTTAGCGTGTATAGGGCCAGACTCCATGTAAATAATCAGGACTTTTAGCGTGTATAGAGCCAGACTCCATGTAAATAATCAGGACTTTTAGCGTGTATAGAGCCAGACTCCATGTAAATAATCAGGACTTTTAGCGTGTATAGAGCCAGACTCCATGTAAATAATCATTACTTTTAGCGTGTATAGAGCCAGACTCCATGTAAATAATCACTACTTTTAGCGTGTATAGAGCCAGACTCCATGTAAATAATCAGGACTTTTAGCGTGTATAGAGCCAGACTCCATGTAAATAATCAGGACTTTTAGCGTGTATAGAGCCAGACTCCATGTAAATAATCAGGACTTTTAGCATGTATAGAGCCAGACTCCATGTAAATAATCACTACTTTTAGCGTGTATAGAGCCAGACTCCATGTAAATAATCACTACTTTTAGCGTGTATAGAGCCAGACTCTATGTAAATAATCACTACTTTTAGCGTGTATAGGGCCAGACTCCATGTAAATAATCAGGACTTTTAGCGTGTATAGAGCCAGACTCCATGTAAATAATCAGGACTTTTAGCGTGTATAGAGCCAGACTCCATGTAAATAATCAGGACTTTTAGCGTGTATAGAGCCAGACTCCATGTAAATAATCATTACTTTTAGCGTGTATAGAGCCAGACTCCATGTAAATAAT
Organism: Gymnocephalus cernua; assembly: GCA_023631565.1. Taxonomy (NCBI): domain Eukaryota; kingdom Metazoa; phylum Chordata; class Actinopteri; order Perciformes; family Percidae; genus Gymnocephalus; species Gymnocephalus cernua. Next base: position 1,385,295 of record CM042448.1, on the reverse strand, counting down.
CACTACTTTTAGCGTGTATAGAGCCAGACTCCATGTAAATAATCACTACTTTTAGCGTGTATAGAGCCAGACTCCATGTAAATAATCAGGACTTTTAGCATGTATAGAGCCAGACTCCATGTAAATAATCACTACTTTTAGCGTGTATAGAGCCAGACTCCATGTAAATAATCAGGACTTTTAGCGTGTATAGAGCCAGACTCCATGTAAATAATCAGGACTTTTAGCGTTTATAGAACCAGACTCCATGTAAATAATCACTACTTTTAGCATGTATAGAGCCAGACTCCATGTAAATAATCACTACTTTTAGCATGTATAGAGCCAGACTCCATGTAAATAATCACTACTTTTAGCGTGTATAGAGCCAGACTCCATGTAAATAATCACTACTTTTAGCATGTATAGAGCCAGACTCCATGTAAATAATCACTACTTTTAGCGTGTATAGAGCCAGACTCCATGTAAATAATCACTACTTTTAGCGTGTATAGAGCCAGACTCCATGTAAATAATCACTACTTTTAGCGTGTATAGAGCCAGACTCCATGTAAATAATCACTACTTTTAGCGTGTATAGAGCCAGACTCCATGTAAATAATCACTACTTTTAGCGTGTATAGAGCCAGACTCCATGTAAATAATCACTACTTTTAGCGTGTATAGAGCCAGACTCCATGTAAATAATCACTACTTTTAGCATGTATAGAGCCAGACTCCATGTAAATAATCACTACTTTTAGCGTGTATAGAGCCAGACTCCATGTAAATAATCACTACTTTTAGCGTGTATAGAGCCAGACTCCATGTAAATAATCACTACTTTTAGCGTGTATAGAGCCAGACTCCATGTAAATAATCACTACTTTTAGCGTGTATAGGGCCAGACTCCATGTAAATAATCAGGACTTTTAGCGTGTATAGAGCCAGACTCCATGTAAATAATCAGGACTTTTAGCGTGTATAGAGCCAGACTCCATGTAAATAATCAGGACTTTTAGCATGTATAGAGCCAGACTCCATGTAAATAATCACTACTTTTAGCGTGTATAGAGCCAGACTCCATGTAAATAATCACTACTTTTAGCGTGTATAGAGCCAGACTCCATGTAAATAATCACTACTTTTAGCGTGTATAGAGCCAGACTCTATGTAAATAATCACTACTTTTAGCGTGTATAGGGCCAGACTCCATGTAAATAATCAGGACTTTTAGCGTGTATAGAGCCAGACTCCATGTAAATAATCAGGACTTTTAGCGTGTATAGAGCCAGACTCCATGTAAATAATCAGGACTTTTAGCGTGTATAGAGCCAGACTCCATGTAAATAATCATTACTTTTAGCGTGTATAGAGCCAGACTCCATGTAAATAATCACTACTTTTAGCGTGTATAGAGCCAGACTCCATGTAAATAATCAGGACTTTTAGCGTGTATAGAGCCAGACTCCATGTAAATAATCAGGACTTTTAGCGTGTATAGAGCCAGACTCCATGTAAATAATCAGGACTTTTAGCATGTATAGAGCCAGACTCCATGTAAATAATCACTACTTTTAGCGTGTATAGAGCCAGACTCCATGTAAATAATCACTACTTTTAGCGTGTATAGAGCCAGACTCTATGTAAATAATCACTACTTTTAGCGTGTATAGGGCCAGACTCCATGTAAATAATCAGGACTTTTAGCGTGTATAGAGCCAGACTCCATGTAAATAATCAGGACTTTTAGCGTGTATAGAGCCAGACTCCATGTAAATAATCAGGACTTTTAGCGTGTATAGAGCCAGACTCCATGTAAATAATCATTACTTTTAGCGTGTATAGAGCCAGACTCCATGTAAATAATCACTACTTTTAGCGTGTATAGAGCCAGACTCCATGTAAATAATCACTACTTTTAGCGTGTATAGAGCCAGACTCCATGTAAATAATCAGGACTTTTAGCATGTATAGAGCCAGACTCCATGTAAATAATCACTACTTTTAGCGTGTATAGAGCCAGACTCCATGTAAATAATCAGGACTTTTAGCGTGTATAGAGCCAGACTCCATGTAAATAATCAGGACTTTTAGCGTTTATAGAACCAGACTCCATGTAAATAATCACTACTTTTAGCATGTATAGAGCCAGACTCCATGTAAATAATCACTACTTTTAGCATGTATAGAGCCAGACTCCATGTAAATAATCACTACTTTTAGCGTGTATAGAGCCAGACTCCATGTAAATAATCACTACTTTTAGCATGTATAGAGCCAGACTCCATGTAAATAATCACTACTTTTAGCGTGTATAGAGCCAGACTCCATGTAAATAATCACTACTTTTAGCGTGTATAGAGCCAGACTCCATGTAAATAATCACTACTTTTAGCGTGTATAGAGCCAGACTCCATGTAAACAATCACTACTTTTACCGTGTATAGAGCCGGCATATTGCCACATTGAAATCCGTAAACTGTGTTTATTTCAAGCAAAATTAGAGTTGTGATGGTTCGAGTCCAAGTTGAGACCGAGTCCAAATGAGACAGTAAAGTCCGAGACAGAAGAACAAAAAGAATCCTCTTCAAGACTTACCTGTTCATAATGTATGTGAGAGACAGTTATTTCAAGATGATCATTTTGCATGATGTGATGATCAAAAAGCAAGTGCAGATTAACAACACCATAGGATCAAATTGGGCCAGATTATGTACTTTAAGTAGAGCAAATTCACATAAAGCTGAAGTGCAACTACAAATATATTGGGTCTTTTTATTCTGCTGTAAGGAGGAAGTTTCTTGAGGAAAAAAAGCAAACGCTGCTGGACTGGGTCGAGTAGAATAGACTTCACTGTCATTGCGCAAACTTGTGTACAACGAAATTTGCTGTGCACACACAAAAAGTACTCATAACATACACTCAATCCCAGTCATCCCAGTCAATAAATAGGCTATATGAACAAGAATTTGCACTTGGGCATGTCTGAGTGTAAATGCCAACGAGTCCAAGACAAGTCAGAGACGATAATAAAGCGCCTACGCGTACTACAGCGCTGCCGTGAGCGTCACAGACCAATGACTTCCTGCAGTCATACTGTAGGTGGACGACTGGCAGGAAGTAACCTCACACCTTTATTTTTCTCTTTAACTTCACCATCATAAAGTGCTGAGCTTTCTTCCCCTCTCATTTTATAGCCCGTCCTCCGCCACAAAAGTAGAGAAATGTAAGAGCTTTTTCTCTGTGTTTTTAATCCCTTTGCACCCTAATTGGCCCTTTTTTTTACTGTGAAGTGAGTTCAATCTGCAAGCAGATAAAACAAGTGTTGGGTGAGGGCGCAGGCACCGTGGCACTGTGTTCCCAAGCATGAAGTGAGCCGTTTTGAACTAATATCCAAGCCTCTGCAATTAAAAGGCTCCAGAGTTGTTAAAGTAACTCCTTTTCTTTTTTTATTCTCTCCTGGAATAGTGCTTCACCTATTCTCTCTCAGATCTGCACCTCTTGTCTGTGTGAATGCAGATTGGAAGCGATTACAGCTGATCATTTTGTGCCTGTTGAGTTCGTCATTTGCAGCCCAAACACAGCCTTTCATCGCGCCCGTAAGTCGAGTATCGAGTGCGATGGCGTGCGTGAAAAGGCGAAGAATGGCAGGACAGGACCCTTTTGTGCCGGGGGGTTGATTTCTTACCCGAGCTTTTTGGCCCACCCATCCAAACACAATGGCAGCTGTTGTGTCGGTACCAGGATTATCACCGACTGGTATTGATCTGCCATTTCTCTCTCTCTCTCCCCCCCCCGTCCAAATGAGAGGCCGGTCAATATCTGCATTTCTTTGTGGTTGTCTCCGTCTCTGAAGCTATCGCTGAGTGCAGGAAACGTTTGATATGACGGTTCCTCAGCAGACGTCTTACTTACAGAAGCACTAAAGCAAAGGAATGTGGATGAGACTGATTTGAAAAATATCTGCCTTTTCTTCAATATTAGTGTTTTTTCCAGCGTGCGTCTGTGCTGCGTTCCGGCTGCTATTCTTTTTTTTTTTTACGTCCTCCGCCACGGGCCGTACCACACCAGGAGCGTCTTGCTGCCCGACTCACCTCACCACGCAGTCCTTTGTTGCGACATATCGCCAAAGACAATCAGACATGTTTATGTTAAAGTAGAAAACTGCACTTTATATGTCATTCTTTTTTTTTAGTGCTGCCTTTTTATATTGAATTCAATGTTCGCTGTATTTATTTAAGTAGTTTTTTCAATTCAGGTTGCAGTTTGTTGTATTTTCGCAGAATACTGAAGCAACAGTACTCTTTAATATTTTTAATTATTGCTCGTAACGTTGCAATATCGCAATATTCAAGAACGTTATCGCATATTGCGCATTCTCCTCATATCATATCAGTTCAGGGATATCCAAACGTTATTTATCAACAGATTTTAGATAGCAGTAACTTAGATACAAGTGGTCCCTGTTGCACAGAAACAGTAAACACAGCACGTCTTAATGCACGCAGAACATTATCAAGAAATTGCACGATTCACATGGAAGTTAAATTTCTGGCAGAACATATTGCAACAGCTCTTTAGTATGTGCTACTGTGTGCCAGATTAACTGGAGGGCACTTAGAATAGTCTTTAAAAAGCTTATTTGTTGCTTTCATGTTCATTTAAAGCCGAGTTTAGAACTGGAAATATCTAACAGCAAGTTAAAATCCAGATTGTTTTTGCCACAAATTTCTGGCAGAGCCTCTGCAGTGCCATAATATCCATACTCGTTTATTCATTTGTTTGTCTGTTTACGTTATATGTTTGCTTATTTATTCAACTCTTTATTTTTTAATGAGTTGGAAAATCCACCAGAGAATCCGGGGCTATGAAAGTTTAAAACGTGTACAGTAGCAGCGCGGGGGAAATATTTACATTGAAGCTGGCCACAATCTCAGAAGATCCTCAAATGTAGGTTAGAACTGCAAAGTTAATATGCAAATGTCCTTATCTGCTGGGATTCACAAACAACCGTCATCCTGATTGATTTAATAAACTGCTTTTATCTTTCAAAGTGTTAATTAGAAGAGATGGGCCTCAGCTTTGAGTCTCAGCTTTTCTGTGGCCCATTTGAGAGCTTTCACACAAAGGAGAAAACTTTTCCGTCCCTTAACATCGCCGAACTCGCGGCTTCTTCCACGCTTTGCAGCGTTTTGTTGCTCCAGAGGCGCGAAGCCTCCCTGTGACACGGAAATACACACGCTTCAGTCACGTTATAGACTGTCGGAGTCGCCTGCCGTCCACGGACACGCTTTTTGCAATTGGATTACATACTGTCGTGATTATCATTTGAGATATCAACAACATATGGTATTGAGATATAACCTGTGATTTACAGATCTGGTGCTAATACTAAATATTGAATTCAAGAGCAGTGGAGCTGCAGTTTGACGTGATTCTTACTTTCTCTTCTTGGAGTCTTGAATTAGTTTTGATATTCTGAGTCCTTTCTGAGACAGATTGGTTTCCTTTGTTATTTAGTTTACTTCATTTTGAACATTTTTTTAATTTAAGCACAAGCGAGAAAAACCAGCAAAAACAAAATTATCAACACATGTATCTTTCAAAATGGAGTAGGAAGAAGTTAAAAAACTCTCTGGTCCTAACTCCTTTTTCTACTTTTGTACTTTTATACAAACAATTTTATTCTTCACTTATTTATTTATGTATACATACACATACATGCATACATTATATGCCTACTTACACACACATATACACATGCATACACACACACATATACACATGCATACACACACACATATACACATGCATACACACACACATATACACATGCATACACATGCACACACACACATTTTCTTTCTTTTCCAGCTATCACATACCGGTTATGATCGTGGCGTTTGCACAAACGTGAGATTAACATGCTTTTCTCCTTGCACTGCCTGGACTAGAGATACATTTCCGTGACGCATGAGTTCATCTCCACCCCCCCCACTAGGTGTGAACGTGTGTATTTGTGTGTGTGTGTGTGTGTGTTTTGCTGAAATTACTGTACAGGTGGAGAAGGTGTTTCAAGTGAAAGGAGCCAGCAAAACATGACGCAGGTGCAGCATTTTTGGCTCTGACTTTCAGGCAGCAGCCAGTTTGTGTGTGTGTGTGTGTGTGTGTGTGTGTGTGTGTGTGTGTGTGTCCCTTTCTCCTCTGCCAACCTGCAGGGCACAAGAGTTCACATTGCGAGGCGACATACTGGCGAGCCGCATGCCAGTGACCAGAAAAACAAGAATAAAAAGAGGGATTCCCCCTCCAGTCAAGGGAACCTCGACATGAAGTGCTGGCGCTGCCAAGGCCCCTGAAAGCAACAACCAAAAACAACCCGGACATGTCTGAAAGCTTCCTATCATCCGTGCATGTGTCTCCTGGTATCACCGAGTTTTGATCTCATCCGGTCGGACACTTTGAGGGAATATTTTTCTCCCCGCCATCCCAAAGCAATCTGAATAATTTTCAACTGCATATTTTAACTCTCAATCTTATCTTTGATGTCTTATTTGTGTGATTATGTCTCCCTGCTTGCAAAAAAAAAAAAAAAAAAAAAACCAGCCAATATGCACCGACCGTCAACCACTCGTGGCACTTTCTTTCTTCCCAGTGCACGGTTGGGACTGTTTTTGATTATTATTTTTTCGGAGGGATCAAAGCAAACTCCCCTCACGCTTCACTTCGAGTAAACACCAAACGGACGAGATGAAGAAACTTTAAAACATTGTTGATGGGCGTCCTGTTGAATCGGAGCCTCTCATGAGAGGCATCTCGCCGCTGCACGTCTGTAAACGAGCTAAGAACTTCTACTTCTTTTTTTTCCCGATGGCGTGGGCGGCCATCTTAACCTGAGCAATTAAAGCCGAGACAAACCGCAGAGGCTGCAAGAAAGCCAGCGACAGCGGCCGCACCACCTCTAATTATTGACTGGCCCCTGGCTCGGCGGCGGAAAAAAACCAAACTTCATTATTCTTCTTCCTGTGGTAATTTGTACTTGCCTTGACATTCATCATATATTGTTGGTAACCTTTAATTCATCTGCTGTTAGCACTTTTGTCTGCTGAAGTAAGGCTCCGGGCGGGCAGGCCGTAAATTGGCAGTATGGAAAACGTCTGAAAACTTTTGACACAAACAAATAACACACGAGATGCTATCAGCTCGGCTACTTTACTCTCCTTCTAATTTAGTTTTTTTAAATGTTTGTAGCCCAGGTCAGATGGTCAGATGGAGAGTTGTGGAGAAATCAGAGAGGAAGTCAAATTTTAGGAAAACGGCAAATGTTCATTGATGATTCAACTCTACTTACCTACTTCCTTTGTTCAAGTTGAATATTTTCTGCATCGATACACAGACGCTGATTATGGATCTGTTATTATATATATATATATATATATATATATATATATATATATATATATATATATATATATGTGTGTGTGTGTGTTGGTCAGTTTGACAATCCCATTCTGCAGCAATAAAATTGAAGTGAGATGAGAAATTTATCTTTTTAGATAAAACAGATTCCACGTTTCCTTTTGGGGACGTCATTTGAAATTGGCATCAAAGATCAATACATTGCAGTATATTGCAGAATATTACAATATGTTTATAAAACCAGTAATATTGTATCGTGACCCTTGAAAGCCTGGTTAAAACAGGATATACAGGGGAGGGGAAGAAAATATGTTTTGCTTTTAATTTCCTTTCTGCTGACTCTTCCTCTCTGCTCCATTTCCTCTTCCTTTACTGTTGGCCGTGCTGTCTCTGTTCT
>CM042448.1:1277500-1372500 GCA_023631565.1 Gymnocephalus cernua | reverse complement strand
CCTCCCAGTTTAATGCACGCTGGATGAAAACCGGCGTTACAATCACGAGACACTGATGTCTGAACCGAGGCAGTCGTTAATATTAATCTTTTTTTCTATTGTTCAAAATTGCCTTCATTTACAGGCCTACCTCAGACGCTGCACCTCTCATGGAGAGCACTTTCGTGTGTTTTTTTAACAGCTCTTTGTGAGATTTAAGGAATAAATAATTGCTGGTGGAACTTGCAAAAACGTTATCTCAAATTAAATAATTAAAAATGCAGATTTAGGTGGGAATAATGAATCCCAGGAGGGGGGGGCGGGAGGGGGGTCTGAATGGTTTTGTGCTTAATTAAAGTTTACAGACGGCTGTGATGGGATGCGTCGTCCTGTTTTCTGAAAATATTTGCAGAGCGCATTTCAATCCCTTTGTAAACATTTAGCAGTCTTAATCAACTCATTAATCAAGCAAATTGCAATCATAACGTCCAATTGTTTTCTGATGGATAAATAAATGATAAACAGTTTTTTTTTTTTTTTAATTGAAGCAGTCTGTGCTCGGTTGCTGGCACCTTTGAGCCTTGTGTACACAATCCAAAAAATGACTGCAAGTGTTAAGGTTGTTTTTGTCTTAATTAGAAGTAATTTACGGGAGTTTTTAGTGAGTATAAGGGACATGTATTATAACAGGAAGACCTGACATTAAGCCTCCACCAAGATCAATTTTGATAATAAAAAGATAAATGGCAGCTATGTCTGCTCTTCTCGTATGTTCCTGCAAGATGGATGGATGAATGGATTGATGGATGGATGGATACAGTAGATGGATGGATGATAGATACAGAAGATAAATTGGATGGATGGATGGATACAGTAGATACATTGGATGGATGGATGGATACAGTAGATGGATGGATACAGTAGATGGATGGATGGATACAGTAGATGGATGGATGGATACAGTAGATGGATACAGTAGATGGATGGATGGATACAGTGGATGGATGGATGGATGGATACAGTAGATGGATGGATGGATACAGTAGATGGATACAGTAGATGGATGGATGGATACAGTGGATGGATGGATGGATGGATACAGTAGATGGATGGATGGATACAGTAGATGGATGGATACAGTAGATGGATGGATGGATACAGTAGATGGATGGATGGATACGGTAGATGGATGGATGGATGGATACAGTAGATGGATACAGTAGATGGATGGATGGATACAGTAGATGGATGGATGGATACAGTAGATGGATACAGTAGATGGATACAGTAGATGGATGATGGATACAGTAGATGGATGGATGGATGGATACAGTAGATGGATGGATGGATACAGTAGATGGATGGATGGATACAGTAGATGGATACAGTAGATGGATGATGGATACAGTAGATGGATGGATGGATGGATACAGTAGATGGATGGATGGATACAGTAGATGGATGGATGGATACAGTAGATGGATACAGTAGATGGATGATGGATACAGTAGATGGATGGATGGATGGATACAGTAGATGGATGGATGGATACAGTAGATGGATACAGTAGATGGATGATGGATACAGTAGATGGATGGATGGATGGATACAGTAGATGGATGCAGTAGATGGATGGATGGATACAGTGGATGGATACAGTAGATGGATACAGTAGATGGATGGATGGATACAGTAGATGGATGGATGGATACAGTAGATGGATGGATACAGTAGATGGATGGATGGATACAGTAGATGGATGGATGGATGGATACAGTAGATGGATGGATGGATGGATACAGTAGATGGATGGATGGATACAGTAGATGGATGGATGGATACAGTAGATGGATACAGTAGATGGATGATGGATACAGTAGATGGATGGATGGATGGATACAGTAGATGGATGGATGGATACAGTAGATGGATACAGTAGATGGATGGATGGATACAGTAGATGGATGGATGGATGGATACAGTAGATGGATGGATGGATACAGTAGATGGATACAGTAGATGGATGATGGATACAGTAGATGGATGGATGGATGGATACAGTAGATGGATACAGTAGATGGATGGATGGATACAGTGGATGGATGGATGGATGGATACAGTAGATGGATACAGTAGATGGATACAGTAGATGGATGGATGGATACAGTAGATGGATGGATGGATACAGTAGATGGATGGATACAGTAGATGGATGGATGGATGGATACAGTAGATGGATGGATGGATGGATACAGTAGATGGATGGATGGATGGATACAGTAGATGGATGGATGGATACAGTAGATGGATGGATGGATACAGTAGATGGATACAGTAGATGGATGATGGATACAGTAGATGGATGGATGGATGGATACAGTAGATGGATGGATGGATACAGTAGATGGATGGATGGATACAGTAGATGGATGGATACAGTAGATGGATGGATGGATACAGTAGATGGATGGATGGATGGATACAGTAGATGGATGGATGGATGGATACAGTGGATGGATACAGTAGATGGATACAGTAGATGGATGGATGGATACAGTGGATGGATGGATGGATGGATACAGTAGATGGATACAGTAGATGGATACAGTAGATGGATGGATGGATGGATACAGTAGATGGATGGATGGATACAGTAGATGGATGGATGGATACAGTAGATGGATGGATACAGTAGATGGATGGATGGATACAGTAGATGGATGGATGGATACAGTAGATGGATGGATGGATACAGTAGATAGATGGATACAGTAGATGGATGGATACAGTAGATGGATGGATAAAATTCAGTAATGATTCCTCATTAATAAAAAACTAATACAAAAACTTCTCAGCTCGGACATTCAGCTTCAGTCTGTTTTTTGTTATTACGTAGAACTATAGCATTATATCATGTTCCAGCCATCATATGCATATTTAAGACGGCTTTTCATTGTTTTTTTCACACGCTGAAATCGAGTGCACATTGTTTGAAAAACGACTACGAGCTCCTGGGTTGATCAGCAACCGCTAACGTGGCAACGCTAGATCTGAAAGCTGGACAAACGAAAGATGACAACTTAAACGGGATAGAGGCTTAGTGAAGGATCAGTTTGGAGGAGTATCGTGTGAGCTCGCCTCTCTAATTTGAAGGGCAAAAATCTCTCTTAAAACCGATTTTCCACTGCCAGTATCTACAAACAGAAAGAGTGGAAAGCAGAGCTTCAAGTCCTAGATTGATGAGTCGCTGCATCGACACCGAATTAGCCACTCTGGCTCTGTCGGCTCACGGGACTTTCTGTTTGAGACGTTCCATCCAAATGAATTTCATTTGAATGTCGGGGCTTCCAGCTGTGAATCAGAAAAACGTCCCCACATCCAGCACTTGTTCCATTATTCACCGTCTGAGGAGCAGCTCCGGGATCTGTCTGTAAATGACATCATCACCGCAGCGTGTCTCTGCCGTTCGGCTCAATGACTGATTCGCATTCACTAATTAGAACTGAGGAGGACAGTATTATAGAAATAGCATGTGCCAGTTCTATTTTAGGGTGGACTTTTCCTTTAAATACAAACATACAGTACTTTGTTTCCTTTGGCAGCCTTACACACACTGTGGGTTTACACTGATCAATCAAATACGCTATGTGGCCAAAATTATGTGGACGACAAAAACATTATCCATGTTATTTATGTTATACAAGTTAAAAGGTAATTTAGTTTTTTATAACCTGGACCATATTTTCCTTTGTTTTTGTGTCTTAGTGACTGATGGGAACAACAATCTTTGACATTGGTCCAGTATTAAGAGAGAACGCTGTGATCAGCAGCCATGAACAAATGTGCATTGTCAATTTTATTCACTAAAAGTGCTGTTTTTGCCTCTGACAGGCTCCAATTGTTGTTATAAGTGTCATAAAATCCTCTTTGTTTAACCAGAAACAGCTTTGCTAAACCCACCAGACTTCATTGAAAGAAACAATACTTTTAGCATGTATAGAGCCAGTATATTGTCACATGTAAATCTCTAAACTATGTGTTTATTTCAACCACAACCAGAGTTGTGATTGTTGGTAAAGTGGAAAGTTTTTTTGTAGTTCTATTTTGTGTCTCTTGACTTTGAATGAAGAGTATTTTACGATGCTAAAATGACTGTTTATTTACATGGAGTCTGGTGGGTTTAGCGAACGCAATTTTGCGGATGTTTTTATGTTAAAAAAAAGGACTATTACTGTTACTTATGCTGCGTTCCAGACACAATTTTTAGCCCGTAAGTTACGTCTTCAAGCCACGACTCACGACTTGGTAGCGTTCCAGGGTTCAGGTTGGGCTACGCTGACGTTGACGTTAGCTAGTGGCTACGCTGACGTTAGCTAGCGGCTACCTAACGTTGACGTTAGCTAGTGCTAGCTGATACTAGCGATTTCTAGTCAGTGACATATATTGGGTTTTTTAATAAACATAACCTGTAGTAGTACACAATTGTGTGTGTATTGTTTTGATTACAATGTGCGGAATTACTTTACGTTGCATATTCATGTCTATTTATTTCTATTTCACCGGCGTCTGTACAGCATCAACAGGGGTCGCCATTGTTGTTTATGTGTGTGTGACGTCAAAAACTGTAACTGGGAGTACAAAATCTGGTACGAGTTCACGGGTAGTAAGTTACGGGTTGGACGGCCGTTCCAGGGCACTTTCACGGGTAGAAGGTCGTGAAAACACGAGTTACGGGTCGCCTGGAACGCAGCATTACTCTTTAACAGAAAGGTGGAAATCTTTTCCATAATCTTGCTCTTTTGTGGATGTAAATTGAAGGTGTGCAATTGCCCAATAACTTACACTGCAGCTTGTTTCTCTGACTGCCGACTGCAGCGATCTCGCTTAATACTGGACCAACGTCACAGATTGTTGTTCCATTAGAGGGTCCAGGTTGCCCTGTAATAGTAAATTATGAGCATTAAACATATTGTAAACATTAACGATAACTAGAAATCCAAAGCCAACAAAAATGCATTAAACTTGAATGCAGAAAACTCCTGAATACATCTAAAATACATCAGTTAATGCAGCCGATATTGGCCCTGCTAACCTGGATGTTGGGCAGTCTAGTTCATAGAGGGTTGATGGTGTCTCGAACCCATTAAGGGTCAAATTTAGTGGCAAAAACACGACGTACGTTGTTCTTTGTTTTGGGGGCATGAAATGATAAATAATTACAAAGTGCTGTCAGTGGAGCCCTGATAGAAGAGCGTCTGTAACCTCCAGGCTGGATCCTGCCTGCTGATCTGCATCGTTCACACTGTGTTTAATAAGAATTGTCACATTTTTTAACGTTGCACCGTCGGAGAGCCGAGGCCCGCTGACCCAGAACAAACTAAATTACAGTTATGCAATGCTCGTTGCTGACGGACTCTATTTCTGGTGCTGATTTTTGAACCAATTAAACGGCGCCTATCAGACTTGAAGGGTGTCTGGCTTTCTTCAACTTCACTGTGATATGAGAAACACATAATTACTGAACATGCTGTGGAGAGAAAGTGACATATGTAGGCTGAGAGACCTTCTTAGGGGGACTTTTGTCCCAAATGTGCGGAATTAAAAGCGACATCAATTACAGGAAATCTTCGAAATAGAATATGTTTTTGTAGCATTGAAGCAGAAACAACTTCTTTATCATGACGAGCCAACATGTTGATGCAGAGCCAAGGGTACTTTACATAACATCAAATGACAGGATGCAATGAATTTAACTTTAACAATTTTTTTTACATCCATCCATCCATCCATCGTCGTCCGTGGTCGGGTCGTGGGGGGAGCAGCTCCAGCAGGGGACCCCAAACTTCCCTTTCCCGAGCCACATTAACCAGCTCTGACTGGGGGATCCCGAGGCGTTCCCAGGCCAGGTTGGAGATGTAATCCCTCCACCTAGTCCTGGGTCTTCCCCGAGGCCTCCTCCCAGCTGGACGTGCCTCCACCTAGTCCTGGGTCTTCCCCGAGGCCTCCTCCCAGCTGGACGTCCCTCCACCTAGTCCTGGGTCTTCCCCGAGGTCTCCTCCCAGCTGGACGTGCCTCCACCTAGTCCTGGGTCTTCCCCGAGGTCTCCTCCCAGCTGGACGTGCCTGGACCACCTCCCTAGGGAGGCGCCCAGGGGGCATCCTTACCAGATGCCCGAACCACCTCAACTGGCTCCTTTCGACGTGAAGGAGCAGCGGCTCTACTCCGAGCTCCTCACGGATGACTGAGCTTCTCACCCTCATCATCTCTAAGGGAGACGCCAGCCCCCCTCCTGAGGAAACCCATTTCGGCCGCTTGTACCCTGGATCTCGTTCTTTCGGTCATGACCTCCAGCCTTCATGACCATAGGTGAGGGTAGGAACGAAAACTGACCGGTAGATACATTTCACTCTAAATCTGTAAATATCTCTCAGATTCAGTTTCTCAGGCCTGCACGATGCATTGCGTGGCGTGCTTCAACTTCTTTGCAAGCCTCTGCGACCTGCAGTTACCCATAATACCTTTGTCTAATTAGATCCACAGAGACAGATAAATTACGTATATCTTTGAAGAAGTATAATTCTGTCTTTCATGTTGCTGCAATCTGCACAGGCAAGATGTGAACTGTCTCAAAGGAAGTTCAATACTTCCTCAAAGTGAACGGCAACACATTTTCCCTTTCAGGGATGAGATGTAATGGCACATTTTTGCGTCGTCTTTTCCTGGTACATTGTTTGCAACAAAAATCAAACCCCCTAAACTGTATATACTATAGCTTTTTCCTCTTTCATACCATCTTCAATCTGAGAACAGTTCGTATTGCCTAATATCTGCTAGATATGTGCACTTATGATATAGTTCTTTTTTGATTAGACTCTGCTAAAGTTCATCTAGAGCAACGTGGCCACAGTGTAAATCAGAATGAGTCGTACACACACACACAGGCCTGATGCAGATTGCTGCGCAGCAAATGCTGTTTGAGTTATTATTGCAGCGGCTTGTTTTTTCCTTCAGGGAAAGCTGGAGTGAAAGCCTCAAGTGCCTCCCTTCTATTTATCAAATCTTCGGTATTCTGCCGGGTGAAGTACACCTTCCCCAGCTCCTTTTTTTTTACCGATACACATATTTTAACAGGACACAGGGAGTCCAATTATTTGCCCACTTCTCACTTGTGTTCCTGGAGAGCCCCTCTCAAGTGATTGGCTGCTGAAATGCGCACTGACATCTATTTCTCATTCATGTGCGCCACACTTATTGCCACCAACAGTAATTTCTAAACTGATTTACCACACAGACTCACCTCGAGTGCCTGTAGTCACTTCTTGTCGAGGCATGAAGCCGGTAACGCTAAACCACGGCAGGAGAGCCGAAGGGAGAAAAAAAAAAGAAGCACAAAAACAATTTTTAATCTCACACCTTCACTTACTTTTGATGAGCCCTGAAGTGGGGCTGAATTAATGCCAGACCTGGATACCTCAAAAAAGTGGCAGAAAATTGAGCTGTTGGCTGTGAATCACTTCCAGCCCCCTAACTGCTGTCTTTGCAGGTGGCGTAACGATAAATCTTCCTGCAAACAACCAGTTTAAGTGTAAATTCACTACCGACCCTTTAAAAAAAAATTCATACATTTCAAATAACTTGACAAATCTGGAAGCTGTTCAAGCAGCGCAGCACACAAGCAGGGGAAGGTTAATTCACACCGGCGTCCTTGCATAATATTTGCTGCACGATGACAGGGAGGCGACACGGTGGCAGCCGCTTGATTGACAGTCACTTAGGGGTGTGCCATTTAACCACGGTGACCTTCCTCACATGTCACCGCCCTTATGAAAAGGTCACCCTCGTTGCACTAATGAGTCATCTGATTTCATGGCTGCAGTCGGATGCAGACAAACAGTTGTGCTGAGTAGAAATATTTGCTTTTTTTTTTTTTTTAAGGGAGAGTCAGTGGAGTTCATATTGTCAGAGAGGTGGGTGGAGGCGCTGGTGTGGATATTGATTGCACCTGTCAGATTAAATGCTGCTTCCAGGGACTGTTGCATTCATGTTCTAGCTGAAAAGTGGGGAATAAAGTGTTGTTGTGACATTACATCACGTTTGAATGTCCCATTTACACCCTGAGACAGAGCTTTAAGCCTCAAGCTTTGAGTAGTCGTTAAGACTAGAAAAGCGCTATATAAATACAGTAGTAGATAAATAAATTTACATTTGTGAGTTGAGTTGATTCGTGCCAGTATGCAACGTTCTTAAACCTGCTAGTTTAGGGGCGCCTGGGTAGCTCACCCCCACGTACAGAGGCTCAGTCCTCGGCCGCGGGTTGGATTCCGACCTGCGCCCCTTTGCTGCATGTCATTCCCCCTCTCTCAAAACTTCTGCCAAAGCGAGTCCTTCTGCAGCTCAGATTCTGGTATCTGTGGCCACATGGCAGCCGTGTGAAGTGTGGATATAGAGGGTGATTGGCGTCATTGACGATGGTGAGGACACGGCGTGTGATGGCTCCATCGTTCAGGTCTGAGATGCTGGCTGTGGGGGGGCTGATCATTATGGAGGCGACGTGGGTGACGTTAGAAATGGTGAGCATGTTGTAGAACCAGCACAGCAGGATGGGTTGGATTATGCTTCTGTAAAGTTATATAATATATAGCTTTTGTAAGTGCAATGTTGTATAGTCATGTTCAGCGATACCAACGTGTCAAATAATGAGGTAAATGCATTAAGACGGGCATTTAGGGTTAGCTCCGTCCAGCTCTGAACGCTCGGATCTCATTGGGTCTCAGTGGGCTCTTTGAATTTCCTGGATATGCTATAAGACCAGAAAAGTAGTATAATGGCTTCTCTTTAGCAATCACTCATCCGTTCTTAATGCCTAATTAGTATTACATATATTGGTGAGCATTATGAAAAGCTTGACACACATACTGTCAATACAACATGCATTATTATCTTTTTATTAACAGCAGACGTCCGTCACTGAGGCCATGCAGTAGGAGCCATCTGCTCTACACTCCTCTTTGCTTCGGGCCTTCAGCCCGCTATGTCACATACGGCAACACGGGGAATTAGCAGAATAAGCAGATATTATCTTACAACTCCATAATGGAAGCACATAACTAAATACCTCAAGGAAATTGCATAAACAAAAAGGTAATTGATTCCAGGCAAGCTGCAGGTGGACACTTAATTACAGGAAATGTATTAAGCAATGTCCATTAATCACGTTGACATGGAGTTATTAAAGGGATGCACAGTTTGCACTCGCTGGATAATAATGCAGTAAAATTAGGACGAGACGCTCAACCAATAGGATTGCTCTCCACAGACTAGAGCCCTGAACAGGCCTTCATTCAGATAAATAGGAAGAGGAGCCCAGTGTTTCCCCTAGGATTTTTTTAAGCCGTGGTGGCAGGTATGTCAACACCCCCCCCCCCCCCCACCCCCCGACACTCCAAGGCCGGACTTTCAAATAAAGAAAATTATCGCTCAAGATGGTCTTTCTTACTGAATTAATGCAATTTTTTTTACAGTACATTAGTGTGAGCAAACTCCTCAAAAACATGGAAACTCCATAATAACTGACTCTTTAACTAGAACAAGATCTCAGACTAGGAGACAGTTCACTGAGTGGTTGTTAAAGTCTGTGATTAAGGAAACATGGTTGTAGTATGCAGGAAATGTTTGCAGAAAGAAAGTCTGTTGTCAGGTAAACATGTCACAGTCAAAGAGGCTGAAGGGAAAGTTGATGTAGAAAAGCCTTTAATGATGAATGGACTGATAAGCAGGCTACCATTCATACTGTATTCCTCATTTGCAATGAAATGATGCTGTTGCAAAATAATACAACCAGCATCATCATCAAGAATGAAGAACGCGTCATTCACGTGCATATTAAGTAGCCACATGTATCTGTTTTGGTCTTATAATACATCCATAGCTTTACCTCCAGTGGAGAGGACGGTTCACTCAGCCAGCAGTTCAGTTTATAAGAATTTGTCCAAATTTCTAGATTCCCGCCAAGCTAAGCTAAGACTACAACCAACAGCTTTATTTGTTTTAGCTTTTTGCAGAGTAGAGCTGAGTTTGGTAAAACAGCGCGGTGGACGAGAGCAGACAGAGCAGATTAAAATATCTCTTCCTACATGTTTACGTCGGTCTATACAGGTGAGTGCATTGATAAGTATTGACTTTTTACTCATGCAGGTTTTATCGTAACCTACTTACAGTGACGAGACTAGCGTTCATCTGCCCCCCCAGCGGCCGTTGGTAATCCTCGGTATCGTTCCCAGTCAGGTGCTGCGCGTGTTTTAGATGTGTGTGTGTGGTAACGTTAACGCGCACACACACAACTCGGCTGCGTGTGTGTGGCGCGCAGGCAAGAATCCCGGCATGTGAATAGAGAGGGGGGGCTGGGTTTGTGCTCTACCTGTGAAGCGCGTGTCCGCGCTATTCTCCGACAATCAACATTGACACCGTGGCGTGGCGGCAGACATTTAACTGTGGCGGTGCGCCACTTGCAAATCAACGTAGGGGAAACACTGGGAGCCATTTACACAATAGTTACTACTGTAGAAAAGTATTTATTACTACTGCTACTTCCACCACTGAGTCTACTCTGCTGCTGCTGCTCCTTTTTTCCCACTACTAGCACTAATAATACTAGTTATGCTACTTCTCATAAGGGTATCTCAAGACATGTATACAGTATATCCTCCTTACCTGTAAATATGTTTCCCAATAAATATAGACACCCGTGTAGTGGACCGTACCATCTTAACCTCACAGCGCACGTCTCTTTCCTTTCTCTTTCTCTCCCGGAAAGGAAGCAGCCTTCAAGTGCGGTCGGAAATGTCGAGATCTATCTGAACGATAAGATATGTGAATGAAATATCACTCCAAACTCACTGACCGTAGTCTGTAGAGCTGATCTTTATCGTGTGTTCATGTTAA
Source organism: Gymnocephalus cernua (assembly GCA_023631565.1). Lineage (NCBI taxonomy): Eukaryota > Metazoa > Chordata > Actinopteri > Perciformes > Percidae > Gymnocephalus > Gymnocephalus cernua. Next base: position 1,361,580 of record CM042448.1, on the reverse strand, counting down.
ACAAAAATGACAGTAGTGTAACTGCTTTAGGGTCAATTCTTATTAAAGTCAACATTGATATTGTAATATTGCAGCAATTTAGAGGCAACCTTGTATGATTGTGGGATCTCTGTCACATCCAAGCTAAATATTGAAATATCCAGAATTGACATTTGAATCAGAAATTAAATTGGAATCGCATCGCGAGCGGAATCGATTGGGGAAGCCATTGGCTGCACCCCGCCCCATTTGTGATATCTTCAGAGTAGCTGCTACTGAAATGATAAACGTCCCCGCCTGCGACAGTAATCCGCACCGACAGAGCCCTCTCCTTCCAAGAACCTGTCTGCATCCTCCTGAAGGAGAGACTCTGAGAAATTGGCCTTATTCCCCACACACTCTGAGGCAAGTGGCAATTAAACCGCTGATTAACACGAGCCCGCTCTCGAACACAACTTCATAGGAGTCTGACAGAACAGTGGGGAGAAGGGGAGATAATTCTGAAATCTCCTGACCTTGTGCTTATTATCTCCGGTTAATGACTGCTGCTGCCGCTGCCGTCGGCCTCCCGATGAAGCAGGAACCTGGTCAACCTGTTTGATTAATTTCCTTTTCTTTTCTACATTTTCTTTTCGCTCTTGTATACAGTGGAAGTCACATCCTCGGGGGGCGCCAGCCTAATTTGTTTATACAGTGCTTTCTGTCCCATTTTCCCCCCCAGAGATGTGACATTTCTTTGTGTCTTTCGACGTTGCAAAGACGCTTATATTACACACATTTATATTTTATGCTCGGTGAATCAATCAGCTGCTTGTTTTTCCACGAAAATGGACACATTACACACCAGAATAAATGATCTCGTGAACATCAGAGAAACCAAATCAGAAATACATTTATTGCCAGGTAAATGGCACTCACTAGGAATTTGCTTTTGTGGATGGTGCGTACAATAATGTAAAATAAACTAACAGTAAACACAGACACAAATAACACATACATACATATATATAGCTATTAACATTAGGCTCTGTACACATAACACAGCAACAAACTACAACATCATATTCTAGGGAGACATTCTTCACCATATCAAAGATTATTTTATATATTTTAGCTTTATTAATACAACATGTAAATACATTACATTGATGCCAGCCCTTTTTTTTTCTCCAAAGGATACAATAGTTTAGTGTTCTTTACATTTTAAATCATTTCATTCTAGCAATCCATTTCATTTATCTATATCCTGCTTTGGAACACGTTGCACACTTTGTAGTACATATATATATTTTTTAATATGTCAAATTCTGATGTGATATGTGTCTGGTTTGCTCTATATGTCCCCTTTTTGTTGCACACTTTCTTAATGAAAAACAGGACTGCTGAAACCTGTAGACTTGAGATGGTCACCGCTGCCTTTTATCAGCGCTAACGTTTAACTTCAGTGGAACCAACAACTTTCTGTCCCACAGTGTTTCTCTTATTTCTGCAGCTACACTCAGAGCCTTCCCATAAATCACACTGCTGCGTGTGAATATATATATATATATATATATATATATATATATACATATATACTGTATATCTAATTCTGCTTCCTTACATATGTTTTTGTCCTTTGCTTTTTTATCGAGCATCACACAGTATCACAATCATTTTTGGATTGAAAACCTTTACAGAGTGATTTTTTTAAAACAGAATAACATTAGTAGCCTACAACCAGAACACGGTGTGTAGACCCCACTTGGAGTATATAAGACTCAGCCTGTATATGAATAGGGGGAAAAAGGGTAAATAATAGAAATAAAATAGATACTAGGAAGATTGCAAAGTTACATGGAACCCAGATTTAAACAAAAGAAGGCCCTACCACATGGTTTTAAATGTACTAACTTGGATTTTAGCTTGAATGTAACGCTTTAAGTCTATGATTGCCTTGCCTTCAATGAGTGACTATCCTACATTACCCAGAATGCAATCCTTCATAAAGAACCATCCTCTTACAGAGCAACCCAGTTGTAATGTAGATGTGATCTAACGGTAGTTCTCTGTTGTTCTCTGCACAGACCAGAGAGTTATTGCGAAGGTTGAGTCATTGCTATTGATCCATAATGTGAATTCCTCATGGTTATGTTGTGCCGTGGGCCAGTTAAACTCACTGGAAATAAAGTACTGGGCTCTCAGTCAGCGTTTGCCGTGACCTCGGGGGTGAAACGTGTGCATCCGGCCGACCGCGGCGGCTGCGGGAACTTTCGCCTGCCACAGTTTGATCCCACACCAGATTGATATACCAAATAGGAGCTGACACACATTGCTAAAGATGCCAATGGTAATTAATTAGCATCTCATTTTGACTGCGGCACAACAGGATGCGGAGCTTGCTTCTCGATGCCATTTCCCCTCTAGGCTTTGTATTATCAGGGTCAAAAATCCCGGCTCGGCGCTCTGAGGGCCGCTTAATAAATTGAGGAGGGCACGTTGACAGTCAGATTTCCACGGCGCGTCCCCCGTCTCGCTGGTTCCCAGCGCCCCCGGCTATGACAAACAGTACCCAGCTTAAAAATGCGTCTCGTTGGAGTTATTAGCTGAGAGATGTTTTGTCGGCGTTTTGACATTTGTCTCTGATTGAGATGGAAGTACTTCAAACACTACTAAGGTGTAGTATTTATTAAAATGTGAATTATTTATAAGTTTGTAGCACAAGAAAAGAAGAATTGTATTTGTATTTACGCCCGCGGTCGGTCTTAGTTTAGTTCAGTATGCATGTTTAAAGTTAGTAAAAAAAAAGCCCCAGGGGTCCCAGAGTTGTCGACATATTACAGCTCTCTAAATGACCATGGAAAGTTTGAATTCAGGTACGCAAAAGAAAAACACCCAAATTGCAGTTACAGGCATTTTCCATGACAGCAGCAATCTAATCCCCTTCTCTCTCTCTCTCTCTCTCTCTCTTTTCTTCTTCTTCTTTTGGGGTAAGATGTTTTTTATAAACCCCTTGGGGTTTTCGTTGCCTCGACCGCACTCTGTTTGTATCCCTCTTTTTTTTCCTCCTCCTTTCCATTTTTTCTTTTTCCAGCGGTGTATGTGCAAATAAAGTAAAAAGCTGCGGCGAGGCTCAGAGGTGGAAAGAGAGGAGAGATGACAAAAGACAGAAGAGCAGAACCGATGTGTTTTGATCAAATTCTGTTCTCTGGTTTGGACCAAACAGGCGCCCGGCGTAGCCAGAGTCCCGCGGTTTCAACCTCAACCACCCCTGTCAAAACCTGTTCAAACTTCTATCATCGGCAATTCGCTCCGTACGCTTCCAGGTCTGCATCTGTGTGTGACGGCCGAAATGAAGAAGACTTGTGTCAACAAAAGAATTCCTTCCCTTTCAGGCCCAAGCTGCTGTTTACCTGCAGGCTTTGAGTGTTTTAGGCTGACCGTTTTCAAGGAATGCCTCTGCTCTTCTGAGTTTGAGAGAAGAAGGAACAAAGGCCCAAAAACATTTGTTGTGAATTAAAGTGTTCAGGGGGAAGAGGGGTTGAAAGAGAAAAAGGCACCTAGGCTGCAGCCTGAAGAGTGATGGAGGGGGTACAGTAGGTAGATTGGAGCGTCCTGCCTCTGCCAACCACACGGCCACAGTCAGATACCGTGGCTTATTGGATCCAGGCTCTGCGGATTTTGGGGGGGGACGAGGCACGGCTCGCCCGCCCAGTCAAACCACAACAGAAGGCATGAAAACAAACTTCTCAGAATAGCAGTCCTCTCCGTCGTTCTGGCTGCCTGTTCAAAGATCTGTGGCGAGATGTTTGATCTTAGTTCAATAATCAGCCGTTTTGGGTCCAACAAGCTGCACCAGGCGACCTAGCACTCTGGTGTCTCCACACGGCAGCGCGGGGCAACTGCCGTAACTCTAAACTCCGGCCCCTCGCACATGTTGATCCAAACTAAAAAAGACGGAAATCTTGTTCAAGCTGCAATTACGCAACACTCAAAGCAGTATTTGGCAGATTAGCCGACTTTGAGACTCAGAGATTCCCTCAAAACCAGAGAGTCTCGTGCTTTTAAAAAATGTAAGAATTTTTTGGCTTGATTTGCTGAACTCTATGAAGGCTTAAGAACTGTGTTTCTGATGTTTTTGGGGCTTTATGTCGACCGTACTGTAAGTGAAGGAAGCTGAGAGAGACACGCAACAACACAGTCAAAGATATTGGATGTTTTAGATGAAATAAAAGCATTTCATTAAACTGTTCATTACCCCTGGATGTGATTCTCATGTTCAGTGTGGCCCGTAGTGAACTGGAGTTTGTCACCTCTGCTTTTAAAGGTGCAGTCTGAAGCTTTTCCCCTACAAGGCTACAGGCAGGTGTAATGTCAGCGTTGGCCTCTTGTGCTTAAAGTCCAGCCCAGTAATAATTCAATAGTTATTAATCGCATTAATGCAATGATTAGAAATGATTCAAATGCATCAATAGATTAAATCCCTTGGATAGAGACAAAGAGGAAAAGTCATCTGTTGACAGTGTTTGGTTGCAGCTGTTTCTGCTAACTTTGCTAGTATTTCTGCAAACAGTTATCCATGGCAATTATGACTCTATATTATGAATCTTGAATCAAACTTAACAAACTTATGAATGCTTGAATTGCCGTTCAGTCAAAAGATTCTTCTTCCCAAATAGTAGCTTTGAATTCCCTGAAAAACACTGCAGTGTGACATCAGCAAATGACTGTTTACTGCAGCTTTAAGATATTTGATAAAAACAGTAGGAGTTTGATAATAGAATAAAAACAAACAGCTAAGGCTGCAATAAGGCAGACGGAAAAGCGGCGGAAAAGATGATGTACATTATGAGAACATCAGTGCATAATAAGCGCCTGCAATTAGCCCGGGCCAGCCATTGGCACATTCTAATTAATGTGCTGCCTGTACGTGGAATCAGTCAAGATGTGGCTCAGTCTAATTTGGGACGTGGGACGGGTGGGGGGTGTGGGGGTGCAGATCAGATCCTGGGATAATTGTGGGTGACTCCAGTCCCTGCTCAGTCGGGCGGGGTGGGACAGGGCTCAGGTCTCCAGAGAAACGTCCAAAAACTGTAAATTCCCCCTTCATCATTTGAACATGTGCCCTGCAGAGCTCGCTGCAAGAACACAGACTGGAATGAGGGGGGGGGGGGCAGAAAGAGCACAAAAAAATTACATTCACAGATGATCCTAATTTGGTGTGGTTTGGAGTGTAATTTAGATCAAACATAGCCCATGTAAATGAGTCAGGGTTTTCATAATTAGGTGGAGAGCGAAAAAAGGGAAGAGATCGCACCACATGAGTAGGTGTGGAGCAGAGGCCGTGAATCCACCGAGTTGCAGTTTTTTGGTTTTCTCTCTCTTTTACCCCGTTCGGAAGAGGGTGGGGGGGGGGGGGGAGTAAAAAGAGAGCGCGAGCTGCAGCGAGCAGGCAAGGGGTTAGTTTAGGGGAAAACACTCCCAGCGGCACACGGCAACAAAATAGGTCACTCTGCGCCGATTTGGCTTGTCTGTTTCCACTAAGCAACCGACTCGGCTCAGTGTTTGGTACAGAGGAAGGACTGGCCCGCTGCCAGTACACACACACACACACACACACACACACACACACACACACACACACACACACACACACACACACACACACACACAAGGCCTGTTCTCCCCCAGTGGGGCCTGTTGATTGAGGATTACCACACTGAAATATTACGGGGATTGTGTAGGTGTGTAATGTTTACATTTACATTTTGGGTGAAACGGCTCACAATGAGGAGTAGAAAGAGACTTTCTGTCAGCAGTGTTACAATCTGCCAACAGGAGGAGGGTTATATAGTCTCTTCACACACACACACAGACATAAAATAAGAACAATAAATACATGAATGAAAATATAAATGGATAGAAATAAAATCCCAAACTGATAGTCCTCACCTCCGACTCACATGTATAAATAACTGCCGTACCTAAAACAATGAGCATCTAATTGTAAAGTAAATGGAATATAAAAGTCGTTATGGATAATGGAGCATCTTTCAAAAAAAATAAGTAGGGAAGTAAGTATGCAAGCAAGTAAATATATAACAGCTAAATAATTCAATAGTCAAATTAAAAATGAATTGAAATAAAATCCCCAAATGGTTATGTATGAGACAGTGTAAGAAATGAATAGGGTCATAAATAAGTTAGAAAGTAAATATAAAATCAACAAATGAAGGAATGACTAAAATCAAAAGGTGCTTAACATGTGCTCAGAGTCTTACATTTAAGTTGGCGGTCGATAATTGGCAGACTTGGTTTGAAACAAAGCGTAAAACATATTTAGTAAACAGACATTAAATATGCAGAAGCACATGTGACATAAGAAATAAATTAGCGGGACGTTAAAGGCACGTTTTGGTGCAGCAGGTCTAATGCTGGATGCAGTTTATTGTGCAGCTGTAAGAAGTTAAGCCTGCCAGTCAAAAAGCAGGTCTTAAATACACCTATCAGAGTAAATGGAAAGATTACACCGGGAATACTGCATTTTTCGGGCTCCCTCCGAATGTATACTTTGTTATTTCGTGCATAAACAAGATTGCTTTTAACTGTCACATGATGATTATGCTAATGTTATTTATTTAGGTATTTTCATGCATCTGATTTAGGCTTATTTCAAGGGCCTAAGAGAAACTTGTGTAAAAACCCTCTTTTTCATTTTTCTTTTTTTCTGCTTTGCTGCACCTGAAAGCATCCTTTTTTAAAATAAACAATATAATAATTTATACAAGTGTTCGATTGGAAAACTATATTTGAAAGTTATTTTTAAACTATGGAGAGAAAAAACTTGTTTCCGTCATACCGGCCAGGTGCCTAGACCTGTGCCTGATGTTTAAGTTAGGTTGAGATTAGATGATGATGATGATGAAGCAGCACTCATGGAGCAGCAGTTGATAGGTTGTCATTTGGAGCTGCCAACATGCAGAAACTGCAGCTTTCACTCCGGCTGTAACCCCACAAAGAGCCTGAACTCGGAAAAGCCAAAGCGTCTCGCCGCCTGTCTGTCTGCACTTCCAGATAAGAATCACATTCTGTTTTTTTTTTTTGCTCTGCAGAGGATGCCAAGAGTCTAAAAGTATGTTGTAAAAATGCATGTGATGTGCATTTTACTAACATCAAGCAGCTTTGTCTGTGGCTTTTTTCAAGTACAAACAGTTTTCAAACTCTCGCTGCCAAAGTGTGCAAAAGTTCCGGCTTAAACGCCGGTGGCAGCCAGTGAAGGGCCACGCAGGGCCACCTGCACAGAAGGTAAATGCAACATGGCGGGATTGTGAACCTCCCCAGGGATGCTGGGATAGCCACATGGCCCGCCAGATCTGCCAGGGTGGCCCCGGCGACACCCGGCTGGGTGCCGTGCTGGGCGACACGCAGCTCAGCGCGGGGATTAGCTCGCGGTGCCACCTATCTGATGAAAGCACAGCCAACGGGATTGTCCCCCCTCTCTGCGTTCGTGGCCTCCCCGCCTCCCTCCCTTTTCTCTGTCTCTCTACTCTCTTGTTTGCTACTCTCTTTGTTTTCTGGCAGCAGTGGAGAGCACATACATGCTACCATGCTGCTAGTGAAATGTATTGTTGGCTCTGAGCTGGCATTATCTTGGATTGAGGAGGGAACAGCCTGTCCAAGGAAGAGGACGTTACCTCACCGCTCCATCTGAAGAGCTGCCTTCCCTCCTCTTAACAAGTGATTGATAGCCTGCATTTAAAACAGATTATGTTGCATTTTAAAGGACAGTAAGTCCATTAGATCCTTCCCTGATGAGATGATGGAGAGCTTTAAACTGCATCCTCCATATTTACAGACAAGGGCGTAGGTTTTGGGGGGGGGCGCATTATAACTGGGGGGTCTAGGGGTCGTCCCCAAAAACTTGTTGAGCATCAAAAATGTAATTTCCTGTGTCAGAAAACATATATTTAGGCTACTGGTAATCAGTAGGGCTGGATCCGAATGTCCAACAACTTCAATTTTGACATTTGCATATTTGCTTTTTGTTTAGTTTTTCCTTCCTTCCTGTAATAAAGTCAGAAAGATTCAACTTTTGGAGAAACGCAACCAGCAACACGCTGGGTCGCCAGTCATTTATCCAGCGACGGCTCAAGTAAGAAGGATATAAACATGTTTCAGCCCCATGAACGGTTATTTTTCCATCTTTTGGAGAGAGGGACAAATATCCCCTGCATCCCATTTTAGTTGAGGTTGTGAGCTCTTTCTTTCTTTCTTCCTGCAGCAGCACTTCAGCTTGTAGTTTAGCTAAAGAAGCAGAACAGTGTCGAGCAGAACAACTCTAACGGGCGGCCGTCATTTTAATAAAGGTTTATGTGACGGAGGAGTTCTGTAAAGACGAGAGTAGAGTCCTTGTAAACATCTCTAAAATGTACGGTTGTACGTGCTCGCAGCCTCAGTTGGTGTCTGATCTAATGGCTGCTGTGTTAACGATGATGCTTAAATCTGCCGTTCGTACACTTGAAGGTCGAGTCGTTGTCTTCCGTGGCTTCAGAGGAGCTTTGTCTGCAAGAAAATATCCGAATGATGTCATCGGGGTTATCTCATCTCACGCTTGTAGACAAACTTGGGTTGTGGAGTTTGAAACACAGGGCTGTCGACAAGTCAGAGAGGATTTGTTGAAAAGAGGATGTTGGTTGCATTCTGGAAAGTGTAGGATCCAGTATCTTTGGGTACAGTAGTCCCGATGTATCACACAAACGGATCTCGTGCAAAGGCAGAAGTCGCACGCCGTTGTCATAGAGCCACACACCTCTTTTGGGGGAGTGTTGGGTGGAATGAAGTGTCTGACTTTGTCAGCAGAAACGGCTGTTTGCGTGCCGCCTCTGATCTACTTCTGCGATCTTTCTCTAACCCTAACCGAGTAGTTTTAGTTGCCTAAACGTAACTAAGTGTTAACCATGTGGATCGTAGAATAATAATCATGGTCTGGGACATCACACAACTTGTAGTTTTACTTTACTCACCTAGGTAACGTAGGTTAAGGTATTAACTTCATGAGAGGTCAGAACTGTTGCAGTCATGTTACTTTCTGGAAGCTAGTTTTCTAAATCTGGATCGACGACAGTTCATTGACCAGATAATCGCCGTATCTTCTGCCGGATGTCCGTCGCCTCGCAAAAACTCCGTTGGTTTCGGGAAACAACAAACTTCAAGCTAGCGAGCTACTCGCTGAAAATGTCAAGATTTGAAGAGAATTTGGATGGTGCTACAATACAGGCCTGCTCGGTTGTTTTAGGGAATGACTGTACAGATTTAATAAGAATATGTCGAGGTCATTTCCTCTCTAACTGGGACGTTTTATGAAGAATATGTCGAGGTCATTTCCTCTCTAACTGGGACGTTTTATAAAGAATATGATGAGGTCATTTCCTCTCTAACTGGGACGTTTTATAAAGAATATGATGAGGTCATTTCCTCTCTAACTGGGACGTTTTATAAAGAATATGATGAGGTCATTTCCTCTCTAACTGGGACGTTTTATAAAGAATATGATGAGGTCATTTCCTCTCTAACTGGGACGTTTTATAAAGAATATGATGAGGTCATTTCCTCTCTAACTGGGATGTTTTATAAAGAATATGTCGAGGTCATTTCCTCTCTAACTGGGACGTTTTATAAAGAATATGTCGAGGTCATTTCCTCTCTAACTGGGACGTTTTAATAAGAATATGTCGAGGTCATTTCCTCTCTAACTGGGACGTTTTATAAAGAATATGATGAGGTCATTTCCTCTCTAACTGGGACGTTTTATGAAGAATATGTCGAGGTCATTTCCTCTCTAACTGGGACGTTTTATGAAGAATATGTCGAGGTCATTTCCTCTCTAACTGGGACGTTTTGGGACTGATTGGTGGGATTGTTGTGGATGAAGTCCACACGGAGATACACTGGTAATAGCCAATGAAGTTTAACCATGTATCAGCTGATTTAAATAGCTCACGCTACTGGATTGTGTCAACAGTTAACTTCATGTAATATTGTATGTGGCGTTTCAAAATCTGCATTTGTTTTCAGATTTTCTGTTTCACCACAAAACCCCCGTGCCTCGCTCGCACCTCTTCTTCTACTCCTAATTAGCAAACGTTTGTGTCCTCGCGTCAACATTACCAATCCATTCGGAGCAGATTTCCCATTGATAATAATGAGACAGGCTGGAGGATCTCCCCTGTGCTGTATAATGATGTGTCACCACCGTTGGATTGGTGTTGAGGCCACAGAGCCGCGGGACACACTCGTATCTTTGGCACCAGGTAGTCTTTTCACACCTAATTAAAAAAAGTCCTTCTCTACAACCACAGAACATTTGACATGATCTGTTCATCTGTGTTCAATCAGCGGTGGAAGACGTATTCAGATCATGTACTTAACCCCTGTGTCCACCATGAACTTGTTGTCCTTCCGGGTCAATAATTAGATGCTTTTGATTCGTTTTTGTCACTTTTTTTCAATGTTTTTAATTTGGTATTTTATTTATGGTCAGTTAACCTAATGTATATGATATTAGCAGAAACTATGAATTATTTTGACGTATAGTTAAGTTCAGGGGACGGTGAGTGGATCACAGACGAGACTGTTTTGAAACCATTTAAACATCTTTTTCAAATGCTATAAATATTTAATAAATTCAATGAAAGTAATCACTGGTTTTACTTGAGATGTTGTTTCGGGGCAATTTGGCTGTAAGAAACTCATATTTATGAAATAAAAAAGTGGAAACGGGTCAAATTTGACCCTAGGACAACACAAGGGTTAAGTAAAAGTACTAATACCACACTGTAAAAATACTCGGTTACAGTAAAAGTCCTGCAGTGAAAATGTTCCTTAAGTAAAAGTGAGTAAGTATCATCAGGAAAATGTAGTTAAAGTATTAAAAGTCTTTTTTTTTTTTTTTACAAATATGCTGATTTATATGTACTAATAATATGCTGATGATTCATCTTAAGACATTTAAAAAAAAAAAAAAAGAATTCGGCCCCCCTTGCAGTAACTTTTTTCTGCCGTTAAACTAGCAAAAGTGGATTCATACACGCCCTAAACGCACCTGCGCCAGGCGCTTATGGCGTTTTTCCACTGCTAGTACCGGCTCTACTCGGCTCTACTCGGCTCGACTCGGCCGTGTTGCCCCGTCCTCCTGTTTCCATGGCAGCATTAGTCCCGCCTCATGCGTGAGGCGAGCGTGGCTGGTCGTCTTATAGCGGCGCCGCAGTAAACTGCCGTAGCCTAACGCGACACACACACAGAACGTGAAGATGTGTTGTTGTTGTTGTTGTTGTTGTTGTTGCCAGGAGACACATTTAGTTTCAGGTGAAGCTGGAGGAACAACAACTAAACACAGCTGGCTAAACTATTTAAACATGGCGGTTGGTTCAGGACGCCCCCGTCTGTCGCTTTCACGCCACCTTTTGGTATCGCTTCAGCTCGCTGGGAACCTCGACGGAGGTGGTACTACATAAAGTACCTCATAGCAGGTAACAGGGACTTTTTATCAGAATGGAAAACCAAAGAATAGTAGAGGCGAGACGAGGCGAGTCGAGCAGATACCGTGTAATGGAAAAACGCCGTTAGATCGTTAAAATAGCCCTAAATGTGTAAAGTAACTAGTAACTAAAGCTGTAACAGATGAATGTAGTGGAGTAAAAAGTACAATATTTCTCTCTGAAATGTAGCGGAGTAGAAGTAGAAAGTGGCATGAAAAGGAAAAGACTCAAGTAAAGTACAGGTACCTCAATATTTGGTACTGAAGTACTGCACTGGAGTGTGTACTTAGTTACATTCCAGCCCTGTCTACACTTGAGGACATCCCATTGTGACACCTTCTCTGGTTAAAGTCAGACTGGCCTTGCATCATGAAGACCATCATTAGGTAGCTGAGGACCTTTCTTTCTATGACATAATCACACATGTGTTTTTAAAAGTTCTTCTCCTTCACCCAGAATGGATATATGACATTTTATAGAATAAAACGCCTTTGTGTTTTTACTCCGAACATGACCTGTCATTCAAACAAATGAGATGTAAACGGAGCTGCTTGAGTCCGTCTCTCCTGCTCCCACGTCTCTCTGCCTCTCTGATGCTCTCCAAATCAAATGGACACGTCTTCTCTTTCTGCAGACTGTAACCTAAAGGAGTATCTACTGTACACACAGCGTGTTTTTATGTGAGCTGATCAGCAGGGTCATATCGTTTTTTAATGACTATATGCTGCAGTGGGGAAGCTGTTTAATCAAATTATAAAGAACAAATGCATTATTTACTTTGTATTCAAACTAAGACTTATCACAGTCACTACTATGGTCGCCAAACTCAGTTCACACATGTTTGTAGAAACTAATATCATCCTACGTACATGATGATGCCAAAAACGAGGAAATGGCGCGTGCACACTCAAACAAGCAGGGCATCATCAACATAGACTGTCATTATCTAGACGATGTTTCCTTTCCTTTTCTCCCGTTTTTGGTCATTCTCTCACATCCTTAAAACGGGAATTTTCGCACCATTCTAGCTTAAATACATATTGTTGGGGGTTTAGAGGACAAAATTACTCAATTGATAGTATTATAAAGTGACTGCAAATATAAGATATTTTCAGAAAGTAAATGTAGTGTGTGAGTTGCCCTTTAGTTAGTTTTTTTTTATTATATTTCTGTGCCATGCCAAACATTGGGCCCATACCATATGGGATTACAAGACACCACCAACCTATTTAACACACATCTTCTGGATATACAAATCACGCGGAGGACTAAAATGTCTCTTCTCCCAGGCACGATAACTGGCCCATTTATATGTTTCACATGTGAACAGCCATCTCAGTCTTTGAGCATCATCCATATTTACAGAATCTGTTTCTATCTCGCCAAACAAGGCATCACGCCGTTCACAATAAGGACAGTAGGGAACTGATTTTCTACATCATTTCAACAACACATCGCGTTTCCTCTTCTACATTAACATATCGTCCAGTTTCAACAGACCCTTTAAAGTAAACGTACTCTTCTGCCGCAGATTTCTGTTCCTAACTAATCCGGGAGTACTTTTTCACCCCGTCTTTCACACATCCTGTAAGTTTCCAGATGCATCCAGCACCCACAAAGAGTGTGCTCTCACGGACCGAGATTAGTCGCCCTGTAAACCTTTTCCTAGCCAAACCGCACCGTGCCCCCCCTCCCCACCTTCCCTCCCCTCCCCTCCCCTCCCAGAGCGACCCGAGGCTGGGCACAGAAGGCACGGGGCTGCCAAGCACAGCACATGGCTCCCGGTCCGGGGACAACAGAAGTCGAGGTCCCTGCAGGGCCCTTCAGCTTTTTTACAAGGCTGTCCTCTCCCCCTCCGCCCCCCAGCACACACACTCACCCCACACTCAACACACACCTCAGGCGGATGGGGGGGGGGGGGGGGGGGGGGGGGGGGGGGGAAAGCACACAGTGGTTTCCTCCGGGAGAAGTGAGGCGACAGGGACTGTGATTCCTCGGAGCTACACTCCCCTGTCCTCTCTGTTCTCCCACCTCTTCTCCTGCAGGCTACGGCCTGCACATGTGATACGACAGACAGTCTCATGCTGCATTACACATACACCTCTGTGTGCCTTGTCTGCTCCGCTCAGAGCCATGTTCCCTGATGCAGCATCAAAACTGGGACACGGACATGACACTCGTCGACTACAGGAAGGAAAGAAAAGAGACAGTATGGACACGGTGCAAAATATGTACTTTGTTCTTTTTCTCAATACAGATTTAAGTCGGGTGGCATAGGGGCGGAATAATAAAGTTTTATCACTATACAGCATGGAAAATCTGCTTAGAAGTATAGGAAATATTGGATAGGATAGAGAGAAGAAGACAGTGTAATCCTGCTAAATAAAATTCGTTAGCATCTTCACTTGATTTCATTTTAAACAAATTGTATATCCAAATAAAAAACACATTTTCTGTAGGCTCAGTCTGCAACGATTAGTAAACCATCAGTTCCTGTGCTGGTTCCAGAATCAGAATTTTGCATAGTCACCATGGAAACATTAATTGGTCATGCGACAAGGGCTGGGAAGATGGACCGCGCCCCCCGTCTAGCCCCGCCCCTGCTGCAAAGCGTCATCATGTTGATTGCGACACGCGCTGCTGCTAACCTCTAGTCACATCAATATGGCCCGCTGATAACTTCATTTAAATATTGGACGCTGTCCAAAAAGTGTACACAATTAGGATTAGAAGCAGTTAGGGGGGAGGAAGGCACTTTGATTGGATGATGTAGACACTGAGGGAGGGACCTGTTGGGACACTGATTGGTTAGAGGTTTTACCCCAGCTGTCGGGGGTGGTGGTGTCACGGAAGATTGAAATAAATACCAATTGACTGCACGCTGCGTTAACGTGTAAAAGCTGTTTAGTATTGTGTTCTAGATCTTAATTGTCCTACGTCGGTGTAACACTACCTGTAATACTCACGGAAATACTCGCTAGAACAAATATAATGTGCTGTGTTATGACAACAAATGAGATCAACATGCAACATGCAATGTATATTTTAGGGCTGTCAATCAATTAAAAAATGTAATCGAATTAATTACAGACTCTGTGATTAATTAATCTAAATTAATCGCATACACAATTTTTGCTGTGAAAGTATTTTAAATATTTCAATTCAAATGAATCAATGAATAATCAGCATTAATGACATTAAAGTTAAAAAACTCTTTTTATTATTATTTTCACTGTGTGTGTGTATATATACATACATACATACATACATACATACATACATACATACATACATACATATACATGACAATCAACAATATGACCTAATATGCTGAGGAAATAAATTCAAAAGGGTATTTTACAATAACTGCGAATGCACCACGAGGCTGTAGATTACCAGTTTCATTGAACACACCATCAGCAGAAACAGTCATTTACAGCGTTTAGCGTTACCTGTCAGCATTTTAACCGCGTTTAATCCAGCTGCTAGCGGCTAGCTAGCGGTAGGCCTGCTGTTGAGTTGTAGTGTTAACTAGCGTCACGTGCAGCCATGTTTATTCTCTCGTCTCCTTCATTTTACAGTCGAATGGCGGCTAGAACGGCTCCGGGTGAAAGGTCAATATGGAATGGATTATTCTGTGTTATTTTTTTTAACACTTTATTTCTTCTCAGATTAATTAATCGAAATTAACGCGTTATTTTGACTGCCCTTATATATACCCTAAAACTTCAAATAATAGCCCGGGCTTCTATTTACCCAAATGGCCGAAATGCAGCGGCGTGTATTTGAGACAGGCGTCTATAAGAGACGGGCCTTTAATTGACGATGCTTTGCCCGCATGCTTTGGATCCACTCACACACGCTCACCTCCAGCTCTTCACTGACCTTCTTCCTCCCTCCACCACCAGTCCGGCCCTTTGGTCGTCTTCCTCGGACAGACGTCGCAGTTCTGCTTCACGTTTACGCCGTTCTCGCGCTCTCTCGGGATCGATCGAGAAACGTCTCGCCGCCGCTTCTCCCCAATTTTGTGTCGGCAAATTTGACAACCGTCGGCTTTAAATGTCAAATCATACTTTTTTCTTTTTGTCTCCATGGTGGTGTTGAGAGAATTAAGAAAAACTGAAGACTGAAAGAAAGTTCGTTAACCTGTTTGTTATGTTGCCATAGCGATGAGTCGTTTATGAACGGTTGCGTCTGTCACGTGAAATCAAATCAAAACAGAACAAACGATCTGACGGGTTTTAAAAGATCAAATACAACCCAAAAAACAGACCCGGCCTCTATTTGAGACCGGCCTTTATTTACCCAGATCTGTTGTCACACCAGGCGGTTAAAAGAGACAGGCGTCTATTTGGGACTCGGCTATTATTGGAAGTTTTATGGTATATATAAAAAAAATCAAAATAACGCATGTATATATTTACATGGCCTGAAAAAAGATGTTTCAGGCGATGTTTCAGGACTCTGACATCTGAGTTTTTTTTTCTTTGACCTGAGGACAACAGGAGGGTTAAAATGATCCTTTTTCTCCTGGAGTATAATGGAAAACCTGCACATGTTCCTCCATAACATGGAGTTCTATCAAGCAAGTGGAATGTTCCTAATTGGAGGAGATGTCCTCGTATGACGGAGACCACGGCGTAGGTAAACTCGCGGTTATTAATTCCTTTTCAAGTGTTTCTGACGGTTGCTTTAAAGAGGCTTTAAACGGTCTCGCTCGCGTCCCCCCCGGGAAACTTTAAAGTCACACATGCTTTTATGAGCCCTTCTCCCAGCAAAAAAGGATGACATTGAGCGCACTGAGATCCAATATTCTCATTCCTGAGTGTACATAAAGACCAATGCTCATCCTGCTAGTATTAGTTTTTTGTATTAGATTCCCCCACTCAATATGGGGCTCGTTTCCAAGTTCAAAGTCTCCGCTTTTAGAGAAAACGAGCGAGGAAGTTGCAACAAAAAGCTGAAGCGGGATGATGCTTTTTATTTTTTTCATCCCCTCAGATCCACAGAGTTCATTAGCTCTCTCGTAATCTGCCGATGTGGCGATAAAAAGTGTGCAGCAACAAAATAAAAAGCGCCGAGCCTTTTCCTGACACGCCATTAAACCGTGATGCATGACTGTTGCTGGGAGTACTCCGTCTAAGTATTTCCAGTTGAAAGGTCAGCGGGGAGACATGACAGCGGTACGGACTCCCCTCGTATTTAATATCCCTCAATATCAGCAAAGGTATCGAGCACGTGTGTCAAACCCGAGGCTTGAGGGCCAAATCCGGCCCTTTGCAGATTTTGATCCGGCCACAATATCAATTTTTTACATTTTGGACTCTTTTGTCAATGTTTTTGCTACTTTTTCCTTTTTTATTTGACAATTTTGTCAAATTTTCTGGGCTTTTTCAACATGTTTTTTCAATGCTTTAGGCGTTGTTTTTTTTAAATACGTTTTTCTCTTTTTCTGACCTTATTTGGCATTTTTTTCAAGGTTTTAGGTTTTTATTTTTTTTACATTTCTGACGCTTTAGTCAATGTTTTTGTCACTTTTTATTTAGAGCAGGGGTGTCAAACTCAGTTTCCCAGAAGGCCACACTGGATATGAGAATCACATCAAGGGCCAGACATGTAGAGATTATTGGCGTGTTTAAGAGAAAAAGTCAAATATTTTGACTGTATTATTGCATGTATAATATACTGTAGTCTTCTCACTTACATTTTGGGCCTCATAAAGCCCCAAAAAGTTCCTCAGCCAGCAACAAATACGTTGAAAAAAGCGCCAAAAAAGTTGGAAAAAGGCAGAAAAAAAGCGTCAAAATTGTCTGAAAAAGTGACAAAAACATCAGAATGTGCCGAAAACATCGTAACAAGCACCAAAACATTGACTAAATCATCCAAAACATTCAAACAAAGTGCCTAAAACATTGGAAAAAAACGCATAAACTGCCGCAATAGGCGTAAAAAAGGTCGAAAAAAAGCAACAAAAATGTAAAAAAAAAAAAAAAAAAAAGAAAGCACAAAAAACTTTGGAAAAAGCGAATAAAAACTAGGTGGGCCTAAATTTATGTGAACCTACCTTATTGTGGCTAAGGACCTTTTTTCTGACTTTTTTGGGGGCTTTATGAGGCCCAAACTGTAAGTGAGAAAGCTATACGAGACATGCAATAATATAAACAACATATTTGACTTTTTCTCTTAATTAGAAGCATGTCAGTGAACTGAACACGTCTGGCCTGAATGTGACTGTTGTTTTCCAGTGTGGCCCTCAGTAGTTTGAGCATCCAGCATCCTTCTCACTGTGGCGGTAGGCGCGAGGTTACAGAGCAACCCTTTGCAGCCATTTTAATTGACACAACCAGTTTATCTGTAATAGTCCTTGAGCTCCTGTAACCTCACAATAAACACCCCCCGCTCATTTTTTGTCTGCTCTTTTTATCTGCAACAACCGAGTTGTTATCGCATAACACGAAGCGTCGGCCGGTATCTTCCATCACGCCACTGCTTCTAATAGCTTTTAAAGTAGTTACCTGCGAAGTCCTGACATTTATTACGATCATTTTCAGAGGAGCCACGCGGCGCGAAAAGGTCCGCTGCTATCAGGAGGCGACATCATTATGAATTATTGTTTTGTGGCCAAGGTAGAAAATTGTACTTTGTGGCTCCGTTTCCCCCCGTGATAAATCAACCAGTCACTTTTCACATCTCGGACTCTCAAAGCTGCTGAGCGCAGGACTTTTGCCCCCCCCCCCCCCCCCCCCCCCCCCCCCCCCACACACACACACACACACACACACACACACACACACACACACACACACACACACACACACACACACTGTTTACCCATTTCCTTCTCGCTCTCTGCCGCCGTGAAAAAGCTTCCTGCAGGTTGTTTCTACCATTTCTCATCCACAGATCTTTGCTCATTCCTGATTATTAGTGCCGGCCTCAGCTGCTACTTTTCAAATATTTTATCCAAACCAAACGGTGCATTTCTGCTTCCCAGGAAAGGGGTAAAAAAAACAACAACACAAGTGACAGGGAAATAAGTAGACAAAGGGGGGGCTGTATTCATCAGTTCCTATCAGATGGCTGTTAACACGGTTCCTGGAACCTGTTAGCTTTCGCAGAATGAGAGGTGAAGTGACACAACTTTATCCCCGACTGCATCTCCTCTGCTAAAGTAATCCTCTGTGTGGCGCGGCGTGATAAGGCCCCCGCCACACTCGCTCACAGCGCAGACGAGGCGGACTCGGGAAAAGAAGTTGGCCATCACCACGGCAACGCTGGGGTAAACAGAGGCGATCATTGCTCAGCGAGTGGGACGCTGATCTTCTGTCAGAGCCAGGGTCAACGGAGCCGCGGAGAGATATGGACCAGAGGGGAGGAAGAAGAGGAGGAGGATGATGGGGGAGAGAAGATGGACGGGGCCAGAGAGAAGGAATTGAGAAAGAGGGAAGGGGAAATAATGGAGACCCGACAACACAAGAAAGATGGCAAACTGGGTGAAAGAGGAAACCATTAAAAGGAGAAGGAGAGAGAAATGGGAAGAGGAGGAATATAGAAAAGATATTGAAGAATAGGAATGAGGGATAAAGACATCAAATAAGAATAGGGAGAAGGAAGGAAAGTCGTGAGAGAAGAGAATGGAGCAAGAGAGGGCAAATTAGAGAAATGGAGAAAGCGGGGGGAAAGATGGATGGTGCATGTTGTGAAGAAAAGACTGAGGAGGGAGGAGAGATGAAAACTAATTGGGAGAAGAGAAAGTAGAGTTGAAACCAGTTTTGATCTGTATAAAGTTTTGAGAAACGTGGAAAGAAGGAGGAGAGGAGGCAGAAAAAAGGAGCCTGAGAATCGATATCGTGGAAGAGATGAAAGCTGGAGAAAGGAGAGAGAACATGGGAGCGAGGAAGCTAAAGGAAGGAAGGAGGAGAGGAAAAAGAAAGACGAGCAGGGTTAGTGAATGTGGCGGGAGGAGACTCCTCTTTGTGTCAAACACGAGGCCCGCGAGCCATATCCGGCCCCTCACAAATGTTGATCTGGCCCGCAAATCAACGTAGGTTCACCATAAACTTGGGCGCGTCTAGCGTCAGACTAAAAAGACAGGAAACTGTTTTTCATACCGCAATCACGCGGCACTCGATGCAGAATTTTGGCAGACTTGCCGACTTTGAGACGCAGAAATCCCCCAGAAGTAGAGAGTTTTAATGTGTGGTGATCTGCTGTTAACCCTTGTGTTGACCATGCAACTTTTTGTTTTTCTGGGTCAAAATGTTAAGTTAAAACCGTAAGACACGTTAGTTGCTGTTCCCGGTGTGTTTGTCACTTTTTCTGATGTTTGTCGATTTTGTTCTGTGCTTTTTTTTGACGTTTTTGTCACGTTTTTGTCAAGTCCTTTTTCGTCAAATGCTATAAAATTGAATAAAACACCCAAATCCAATAAAAGTCGTGAACTGATCATTTATTTTACTTGTGAAGGGCGTTGCAGGGAACCACCCACGTTATTATTTTGACAATTTGGACAACCGGGGGGTTAAAAATGTAGTCATTGTTTTCCTTCTCTGATGGCTAAGTAACTTTTTTAGGACTTTATGTCAACCAAACTGTACGTGAGAAAGCTAAAAAGAGACGTGCAACAATACAGTCCAAGATATTTGACTTTTTCGATGAAATAGTAAAAAAAAGAAACCCTGGAAGTGATTGTCATTTCTCAGTGAGGCCCATAGTGAAATTGTGTTGACACCTCTTGGTCTAGCCTCAGTACAAAGAGCGTCATTAACAATAACCAAAACCTGGCTTTCCCTTCACCTACTTCAAATAGAGCGCCGCGGGGTTACAGCCAAGCGTTTACCTTGATGTACCACAGCGTGCTCGCCCGCCGAGTCGGCACTGCAATCCACCTTCTATCCATCACCATTCTGATCACTCCGCCGCTCTCCGGCTCCGATTAGGACGATTAATATTAATGGCTTGGCAGTCTCTCTCGGCTGATCAGAGCTCTCGGCTGACTGGTTCCCAGCGTGGCGCCACACCTTGCTGTAGGTGACTGTCAGGTTTGATTATAGGCAGATTAAGGGCTCTCTTTCCCCCGCCGCCGCTGTTCGACATACTCAGATAAGCTGCACAAGCTCGGGACGATTATTCACTGTCAGAGAGCGGCGAGAGGGGAAGCTGTCCTGCTATGCTGTAAAAAAAGAAAAAGAAAGTGTCTGCCTCCAGGTGAAACTGTTTTAATTGTAAAAAACCTCATTAGTTGTACCTGAAGAAAAACTGAAGAAAAGAAGAAAAACTGAATGATAGGCAGTCGAGGACACATCCTACTCTGATGTCAGGGTTTGGTTTTTGGAAGTTCTTGTATTTGGCGAGGGGTTTAAGAGCCTCCCTTAAATAATGTTGGACTGTTATTATCACCGTTTCTGTGTCTAAAATGTTGGAAACCGCTACAGCAGATAATGCATGAATAATATAATGTCACCGATTGTGTTATGGCCAGGTGACACTGCGTGCTCAAAAGTTAAGACCTCAAGCAGTGCAACAGGCGCTTTCCCCCTTCATGGCGGTCACATTCCCACTTCTTCAAACTCATTCATTGCCACTCTCTTCCTGTCCACCAGATGCCCTCTGACCGGTCCTCCTGTCCCAGGCTGGATCTCGCTTCTCTTATTGGATATCTCCTCGCTCCGCGGCTGAACCAGAAGTTGTTCTGGCCCTCCTTCGTGAAGGCCGTCTCAAAGCTCTTACTCCTGCCCCGAGGATGGAGGAGGGATCTCTTCGGGAGCTGTGAGCGAGGATACAAATTCACGTGACGCATTCAGAGGTAAAGGACGTCTCATCCCTCTAAAAACACATTTCCCCCGTTTCCTCTCTCCTTGCGTGATTTCCTCGCGTCTCTCCCCTCCTTCCTCTGTGGGATGGACTTACGACCAACTAAATTGCACGTGTAAAATATGCAGAACGAATGCTCCAACGCTACGCTTCCACTATAATAAAGGCTACACTGGGCGAGTGGTGCGTATGCCCTCATGTGACCTGTCAGTCATGTCCTGTCCTTCAGGCTAACCACACACACTATCAGCTGGAACAGACTAAAACGTAACATAATGTGAATTTCAAAAAAACAACTGCACAGAATGAACACAATCTGACCCAAATCTGTTACATTTGGAAGCGTTACAACACCGATAATGAGGGCAGGATTTCACTCTCGTTTCCAACACTACCAACATGGCTGCCAGAGGGTCTGTGATGTGATCTCGGGGGACTGTATGGGTCTAAGTGTGTCCAGTGTGAGGCAGAGCAGGAGCAGAGAGCTTTATGGTAAACAGCATTCACAGGCGTTTCCACAGTGATGGATGAGGCTGATAGTGGCTGGAAGGTAAAAGTGTATCCAACACTTAGCGAGGGGGGGGGGAGGGAGTCTGGAGTGCGTCCACCAGCCGCCGTTCAAACCATTTGTAAAACATTTATTGCTGAAACTGCATTTTTCTTTTCACGTGTTGCTGCAGGATTTGTAGATTATTTTCTCTCTGTAGGAGAATGACGTTTATGGAGTCAGTGATGTTGATAATCTAGTGACGAGACATTTACTAAGGGATCCAGGACTGTACTGATGCTAGTTGTTAGAAAAAAGTGACAAAAAATTGTAAAAAAGTGACAAAAAAATCTAAAAATTGTAAAAAAAATGAAGTAAAAGCTTGAAAAACCAGAGTCCTCACAAATCAGCCGGAGGTTAGAACGCCAACACAGAGACAGAGGAAGGAGACGCACATCCGGCTGAAATTTCCAGCGTCACCGGAGCGATCACGGAAGTAGACTTTACTAACAATTAGTGAACATTATTAATCATCATTTCATTTTTGTTAACTGTCATTTTATCGAGAAATCAAAAGTCTCAGCTTTTTGTTTTAATTTAACATTTTCAGTACTTTATGTTTTATCGTATTCAGGTTTAAAGTGTCCTAGATCACCTGTCAATCATTCAGTCATCTGTGATATTCTACCTTTTCATAGTTTGTGCTTCTTTGAATCTACTCAGTTCTCTCCTTTTTTCTTCTATTTTTGCACAAACAAATCAAAAACCTCACTCACACCCTGTATATAATTAAACACCAATGGGACCACGTTGCCATTAACTGGACTTCGTTATAGCAATTTGTGTTACATGTGAGCATAATGTGTGAAGAGCATCCCAGATTATTAAGTTAATGCCCATTTCTGAGCAGAATTAGCTCAACTCCGCCTGAGCCGGACCAGTAATTACAGTAACGTGTCGGGTTGGGTTGCGGCGGCCCACGTAATCATGTGCTATCAAACCTGGGCTCCTTTGAGAGCCAATCAGGTATCAGATTGCTTTGGGGGCAAAGAAAACAAGGCTGAGCAAGAGAGGTGTACCCAGCCTCATCCGTCTTCCTCTCGGCAGGGGGGCTGCCTCACCCTTGACCCCCGCAAAGAGCTGCAGCATCCATCACGACATGTTAGGTAATGTGGTTAACCACCTACTTCCTCTGTCAGGACTGGAGCTGCTCCAGGTAGACGAGCCAAAAAAAGCGATCCTTCATCAGGTCATTATTAAGCGATCTGCAGTGGTCGCAGGAAGTGGTGGTGGTGGGGGGAGGGGGGGGGGGAGAATGAGCATAGTCCATCACTGGTTGCTTTGGCGTTTGAGGTGTTTTCTCCTCCCTCTGAGGTCTTGTGCTGTCGTCCCGGGTGTTAAATAGCCTGTCACGAGTGTGTTATTGAGAGGGAAACGCGTAAGGATGAAGCACCTCGCCCTTAAAGTGATCCTTGTCTCCGTGGTGTTGCGGATGAATTCATTTCTTTGGCTCGCCATCGTATTATACTGCAGTGAACGCTGTCTGCGTTGAGTTTTGAACACTGTAACCACACTTGCAACCACTCTATTGGCATTGCCAAGATGGTGTGTGTGTGTGTGTGTGTGTGTGTGTGTGTTGTGCGTGCGAAGCTGGAGGGCCGTAGCTTTTTCCCCACCGAATAAGGCTACCATAATAAAGTAATGATTAAAAAACACAAATGCTTGATCAAGGGCCCGGCCCGAGGATAGCGGCGGAAAATATCAGCTCAGGCAGAGAATCTAAACTCTACTCGGTAGTACCGACCAGTAGTACCCACACAGGTACTGAATTGGGTACCCAACCCTAGTGGTCGTCCTCCTTTCACCTGCACCGTGGCGACCTGCCTGATTCCCCCTCATCAACGTATCGGTCTGCTCTGTGAATCAGTAGATAGAAAAGCAAACACACAGGCTGACGTCCAGCTTGGTGTACAGTTAGGAAGTGAGCTGTGCTGTTTTCCTGGACACACTCGGCTGCAGTGATGCTACTGTATGCACAGAGGGCCTAATTGATTGTGTGCAGTTTCAGTGGCTTAGCATCTGGCGCTCGTGATAATCCCCCTTCTGTCCCGCATCAGTCGGATGTATTGATGAAGCACTCAGGGCTGTAGTGCTACATTTACCCGGCACATTAGGCCATTACAGTTATGGACGGACAAGTAAGTAGAGACTCTTTACCTGAAGAGGAATCGCTTGTGTGGAGAGAAGCAACACAGATCGCATGTGACGGCTGGATACTGTGTGAAAATACACACTCAAGCAGACAGATTACTACATGAATATATAGGTAAAGTAGTCTAGTTTGACTCCTAAATGCCCCCTTATTCTTGTGTCTAGATTTCAAATACACTGAATGATTTGAGCTATAACTGTTCGACACCGTCCTCCTCCAACAGATTGTTATAATTGCCATTTGATTCAACAAAACAGGAAGCATATAACTGCCCGCTACAGTTTGCTGCTTTGAAATAAAAGGCCAAATGAGATTAAAATGCTCTTTATATCTGTCAAATGTTACAGATTTATGCAGAAATAGAGAGAACAGATTAGTTTGACCCCTACATGGCCCGTTTAGCAGCAACTTCTGACTGATGTCAGGTCATTTTTTTCTGCCGTTTAGAATTACAGAAAGATAGAATCCAAGTATTCCTCTTTCTACAAATGTATTTTCACTGTTTTGACCTCTTCAAATATTTAAGACCATCATCTTTTGATACGTTTCTGTAAATTGCCATTTTGATGTATGGTTATGTGCACTCAGGGGCATCTTGTGCTGAAATGTTGCGGAAACACATTCAGTCATGGGAGTCTTTTCTGTTTGCAGTGTCAATAAACAGCCACCTAAGGCCCTTCAGGAATCCGACAAACACCACTTGATCCGCGGTGCAAAGACCATTAGGGCCAGGTATATTGATGGTGGCGCGCCGCCACAACCCAGCTCTCCTAGCGTGAGGCAGCATCCATGCCGAGAGGACACTTGTTCACTGTGTGTTTCCAATCACACGCCGGCCGTGCCGAGATGCCTAATGGCCTCGCGCTCAGCCTGTCGCAGGCAAACGCCCGGCGTACGGCGCATGCGTTCCCGACCAGCCTCCGTCCCATTGGGTGCAGTTCGGGGGCTCGGGCAGATGGGATACAGGCAGTCAGAACAGGGAAGAGGGGGAGGATTTGAAGGGGAGAGTGAGGGCAAAGGGATGGCGCGTGTGTGTGTGTGTGTGTGTGTGTGTGTGCGTGTGCGTGTGTGTGCGTGTTCGCTGCCTCTGCCCATCCGTGCATTCAGCACGCCATCCAGAGACCCCCTCTTGCGAACTGCCCACACTTCATTAGGATGCCAGGATAATGGCCAACAAGCAAGCGCCGTGACACCCCATTTCCTGTGCGCTGAGCTCTCCAACCACGACAGATGTCGACAGTGCCGCCGCCGCCACCACTACCAAGGGCCCCTTCCACTTCCTGCCTGCTTGGCCGAGCCGTCGTCCCACTGCCGGGGAAGAAGGGGCAGCCGGGGCAGTCGTATACTCCAAAAATGGCACCGTTGCCAATCTGAGGCACTTATGGCATGGGAGATGTTTGTCCATTTTATTTATTTTTTGGTTTAATTTTACCAGATAGTTTTCAAATCTCCCGTTTGGAGTTAATGGCTGATTTACTATGCGTGCTGAGGATTACAACACAGCAAAGACTCATTATGTCTCACTCCCCTCCACGCCACCGCCGCCCCTCCAAAAATCCAAATGATGCATCCGTAGACAAAACACAAACAGATGTTTCAGTGGCTGCTCGGTGTCCTCACCGGGGATGTGGACGATGAGTGTGGGGGGGGGCGATCATTCGACATGTGTGTTTTTGCGAGCATCAGGGACAATGTTGTTTCAAAAGGTGTTATTATGCCTTTGCGGCGTGGCGTGTGCACCGGTAATAACGTCGGGGGCCAGATTTAGAGTGCTGTCATGGACGCATCAGGAGAGGGAGCAGGGGCCGTGGACCGAGGCTAATGGAGGCAAAACAACCTCCAGCTCCTGCCCTGCTGTCCAAAAAATCAGCTTTTAGAGGGAAAACACAGGCCACCTCTCAGTGCTCACGCAACACGATACGTCAATATGAGAGGCAATTTAATCCCCTCATTTGAATATGCATCCTCGGAAACAAAAAGGAAAATAAAGCCCTCCCTCTCTCCCCTACTCTGCGTTTTTGAACCCCGACCAGATTTCAGGACCGTGGGGGGAGGAAATTGTTGTACATTTCCTGACAAATTGAGTTAAACGGACACTAAGTAGGGCTTTAAGAAAACAAATGGTCGTCTTTATCACAGGTGGACACTGATGGCTTAATGGGGGCCTGCAAGCTGATCGTATCACCGGCTAATGGCTTGACAGGATGCATTAAGGTTTTTGTGTAAAGAACCGGCGAGTGGGGGCCAAGGCAGAAAGGCGAAAATGCAGACCTGTCAAGTGCTACGTGTCCCCTTTTTTTGTGCAGGGAAGCAGATGTTTGTGTGTATACGGTGGACTGGCAGAGGGAGGCCGGCAGCAGATGCCTGTACCGGTGCCAAGGTTCAGAATTGTACAGACGGTGCATGTTCAGGGAGAGAAAGCTGCCCTCTCTCTGCCATAGGTGCCCCCCCTCCCCCTCACCCCCTTCTGCTTAACCACCGCAGAGTCCGACCCCTTTTATTTATTCATCTATTTGTTTATTTACTCATTCCATCACTCGTTTGGCCGATAAGTGACCCGCCAGGAGGCACAGGAGAAATTTACTTCAGTGATACACCGTTTACTTTGTTTATTGGGAAAATAAAAGCAAACGGTGTATATATATATATAACGCTATGGGCCGTTACAGTGCGTGCTAAAGGTGCGAAGAGTTTTCACACCGAGGCCGTGTTTACACGAATATGCTCGCGAGTGAAAACGACAAAATATTTTAGCAGATGTGCCTTTCGTTTAGACGGCGACGGCGTTTTTGGGGCTTAAAAACACAAAAAAAGTGAAACCACCCTCCAGAGTGGAAATCTTAAAAACTTTCCACCGTGCGTGTGTGCGTGCGTGCGTGCGTGCGTGCGTGCGTGTGTGTGTGTGCGTGCGTGTGTGTGTGTGTGCGTGCGTGCGTGCGTGCGTGTGTGTGTGTATGTGTGTGTGTGTGTGTGTGTGAGTGTGTGTGTGTGTGCGCGCGCTTCACACTACCACCTAGCTGCCTGGTGTGCATACTACATCGAATTTCACACAATTTTGCGTCACCATATGCACACAGATCCCCCCCCCCCCCCCCCCCCCCCACCAAAACGCTCGTCTAAACGCGGAATAAAAAGTGAGCATGCAACGTCACTTTTGCGTTTTCTTTTCAGATTGTTTCCGTCTAAACACAGCCTGAATCAATGAATGATTGTGACTCGGTTAACTTTGAAATGAAATGCTGTCCCTTTAAAAACTCGTTGTTTGGGATGTTTAAACGGTCAGTTCACTCAAATTACTAAAAGTCATATTTCCCCTCCAACCCAGGTAGCAACTCTGCCTCCTACAAATTACTCTTATATGGAACAATCAACCACATAATGCAGACCCGATTAGGTATTCTATTAACAGACGGGAATCAGGATGTGGACCCCAGACCGGGCTAGACGCAGCGCTTCATTCACACACAAAAACTTTGCCTCTGACCATAATCCAGGTAACGTTTTTGACCCCAACATAGGAGACAGAGAGGTGTGGTTTAATGTGCTGTGGACTGAGATCGTTCTGCCATCGTCTCAATTTAATGGAAGTTGACTATTTGAAACGGACAATGCTCTTTGAAATGAACCTGATAAGACTTGGATTGGTTTGTAAGGAACATATCTTTAAGCACAGTTGCAGTTTTGTGCTGAAATCAGATGTTCACCTTTCCAAATATGTGACATCAGAGTTCTTCATTTGCACCTTAATAGCATGTTGAACCTGAGATCTTCAACAGGAGGTACGGGATCCCTAGGGGGTCCTCAGAGTTGCTGCAGGGGGGGGGGGGGGGCACCAAATTATTGTAAATATGTATATACATGCCTGAAAATATACATTAGCACAAATCCAACATAATATTTCTATCTAATTTACATAACATTGATGAGGTAATGTAGCCATCCACAGATACAGTTTACTGTTCCACATTTTAACATTAAAACACAATATATACATATATGACTATGTCAACAAATATGTAAATAGCTTAGTATTGTGTGCACCATAAAAAGGTATGTATGAAGGCTTTAGGCCCCCTACATGTTAATGTAGGCCCAGTTTATGAGGCAGCTCAATTTTATGCAATATATATATATATATATATATATATATATATATATATATATATATATATAGTAAGGGGTCCCTGCTCCGTCTCTCTTTTAGCTGAGGGGTCCTTGGCCTAAAAACGTTCCGCTGATTTAAACAAACTGAAAACATTACATAATGCCTTTTTACCCCTAAAACATGAATGGATGGACCTTTTTGTTCA
The DNA here is from genome assembly GCA_023631565.1 of Gymnocephalus cernua. NCBI lineage: Eukaryota > Metazoa > Chordata > Actinopteri > Perciformes > Percidae > Gymnocephalus > Gymnocephalus cernua. The sequence goes on along the minus strand of CM042448.1, from coordinate 1,333,263 downwards.
GTCTCCCGTGAGCACATGATATCCTTTGCTGTCGAGGTTCATCTCATCTTGTAATTCTTTTGTTATTAACATCCATTGAACGAATACACCAAAGTGTCAGAGCAATAATGGGGAACACCTCAGCCGTTGATTATGAGACGGTCTGCACGTATAAGGCAGCGATGCGCTCCGTCGACAGCCGTAATCCCTCTGAGCACCTCGGCGGCCTCGGCTCGCTCTCACTCTCGCCATTTCCCAACATGGCGCAGGATCACAGCCTCTCCTCTGACACCTCCCTGTAGTTTTGACTTGAAGAGTTTCCTTTTTCTGCGTCCCCCCCCCCCCCCCCTTGCCTACACCCCCACAGCTCCCCTGTCTTGGAAGGGAGAGCTCTGCTCTGCGAAGGTACAGCTTGTTTTATTAACATCAAAAGCACCCGCGGGAGACGGCAGTGATCAAATTCCCCTCTAATTAAAATGAACCTGGGTTGAGAATGTTGTGCTGTTTAATATGTGCAGAACGGCGCCGATTGCACAAAGCGGAGCCTCCTTTTGTTGGCTTGGATAAAGCGCGTCCTGCCGAGACGCCGACGTGGGCGGAATGAGCATACCGTACCTACGGAGCATCCTCCCGATCTGGGTGATGTCCTCATGATGTCAGTGGTAGCCCAAGCCTCACCTCGCCTTTAATTTGGAGGGTGATTGGCGGAGCTGGAGGCGATATAGCGGAGCGTTCAGCTCCTGTTGAGGTCGCCTCCCTCCGCCCCTTCACCGAGACGGCGCTGTTTGGCAGTCCTTCCCTCGCCGTTGCCTCCCAAGACGCCTCTAAACTTTTCTCAGAGTTCAAGTTCACTTTGCTCTTCCTCCTCGGCTTGTTATGTATTTGCAAAAGCTTTCCTTTCCATCCTTTGGGGGTCGAAGACAGAGCGTGTTATTTTCAGCACATACATGTGTAGGATTTGCAAAACAGATGGCATATTTTAAATATAGTACAAGTTAGGGGTCGACCAATACTAGGTTTTCACTGATAACGGATATTTGGAACCAATATGCATTTACAGTAAAAATCCAGATCGTTTAGTCCAAATGAACATTTTTAAATAAAACTTACTGAAACTTTAAACTTAATACACAGTCACAAAAATAAATCAATAAATGAAAACAAAAATAGCTTCCTGAAGTTTAAATATACTAACAGTTTGTTTATAAGTGTTGCACACTGCTTACAGACGCTGTCTGTAAAAAATCACACCAACGCATGTTTTTCTGTCGTAAACTTCGCAATTTCAATGTCGATAAGACCTTTATGTGGATGTTTTACTCTTGTTTTATTGAATCTATTCTTTCTTTTGCCTCCGTGAGCTGGTTTGGGTCCTTCACGCTTAAAAACAAAAATAGGCTCCAATACATAACTAAAGTGTGTGGCAAACTTTCCCAAAACTCCCTGACTGACTTAAACTCTCTATATGAGATAAGGACTCTGAAGAAAGCCCAGTCAGTCTGCTATCGGCTTTGTTAATAACTCATTGTGAGATGTGGACGTCTGTGTAGTTTGTATTTATTTTGTCTATTATTGATGGGGTTTGTTGTCTGTATAGTCTATGTGTTGTTTATGTTGCATTCTTTTGCTGCACAACATCGGGGATAATAAAGACTCCTTGAACCTTGAACCAAAGTAGCACGCTCTCGAATAATTAACTTCATCTGTTATCGGTCAGATTAAACACAGATAAAGATAATCTGCAAATTGAAGGGTTGATAGATATTGTTGGTCCTCTTCCACTATTAGGTGATAACTTGATTGGGTGAGATGTCGGGTCCCCCCGCCCATATTCACCTGAAGCCAGCTTCCAAATAATTCTACTTAAAGACTCAACAACCAGTTATATTAGGTCAGCTGATCCTGATACTGAAAATGCAGCATCACCAATTATGTTCCAGCTCCGACTACGTGAGCCCCGTCTCCGTGGAACGTAGCGTTCTTCTACGACGTGTAACGTTAGACGGCCAATCACGGACATTTTTAGATCTTGGTAGAATGGTGCTGAATCGCCTGCATGCTGATTGGCTCGCTGTCACTGATGAGGTATTGAAATTGGATATTGAATGATGAAGCAATGTTTGATACTTTTGAGGCAATTGGGTCGGTGCCTAAAAAATATTGAATTCGGCACCCAGTCCTACTTGTGTCAAGGATTTGTTGACGGGGTATTGACGGGGGGGGGGGGGGGGGGGGTTAAGATTCCCAGGTCTGGTTCTCCGGTTATGACGGCGCAGGGTTTTTGCAAAGAGGTGAGATGAGGGATACAAATTCAATTTAGGTGATTCTGCCGATCAATGACAGCAATCCAACCTTGATCTCAGGTTATGAATACCTGAGCAGATGTTTCATGTAACGCATACAGATGACACGAGCAGTACACCTCTAGATACCCCAGAGGGTAACGCTTTATAATTTACCATCGCTAATGAATGGTGAATTGATAGCAGGGTTTCCCCCACCATTATAAGACTTGTGCAGCACGTAAGCCGAATAAATGTTAAATCAATGTGAGCATCAAAACGAACTAATTAATGCTCAGATACGCAGAAGTACTCAGATCTAATGATTGTAGTTGGACTTCTTTAGCAATTTGTCTCTAAGCTTTTTAAGTGTTATGTATTCATTATCTGCTCTAGCTTTTCCAAAGTTTTAGACACAGATATGGTGATAATAACGCCCCAAGATGGGTTCTTTACCTTGTTGCTAGTCCATATCAGCACACGGGGGGTTTTTAGGCATGTTTCTGTTGTTTACTAGCAGACGCAATAGACGAGGATGCACCTTCGCGCTACACACAGCGGTGGGCGTGGCTGTCAGAGTATGCCGCGAAACGCTCTGTCTCTATGTAGCAGGATGCATTATGAGCTCACTAAAAACACAAACTGTTTACAAGTATTTCACTTTTCTGGTAAAGTCACAAGTCGATATAGTAGAGCCATGAAAAATCAGATACTAAGATAATCTGGGCTGCACGGCCAGATAGGAATACTAATACATAATTATTCTGAAGTAGATGTTTACTACTCTCACATCATTTTTTGAAGTTTTTCCATGATTGATTCGATCGAAAGCCTTAAAGGCATCAAAGAAATCCAAAAACAAGTAACCAGCAATGCTTTTTTTAATAAAGCACACATTCATATCTCTGCCGTTCAAAGGATTTTAAAGCCAAAATAATCTCTATTTGTAAAGACAACTAGTTTTAGCCCTCAACCTTGTCTTAGGCGTATAGTTATTCAGACACAGATTGGGTATTCTATATGTGATTAGTAATGAATAATCATTTTCAGGTAGTGGCCTCGCTCCAGAATGGACACCCAGAGTCGTTTTTTTTGGAACAGAACTCTTCATTTGTGTCCGTGAACATTTGTTAAATGTGCAGCACATAATCAGCACACAGCACCACATTCAGTCTGAGTGGATTCCTGCATGCTGGAGTCACATTGGCTTCTTTTTTAACAGCCGTCCCACCCTGCTGTCAGACCGGAGCAGGTAGCTTGCACTCCATTAAACAAACACTGTGGCCCCTCACTTTTATTTGACATTTTATTTGGCTGTGACAAACGAGCAGCAGTTGGATTATAACATAATTTGTCTCCTCTTTATTACCGGCACAAAGGACACCATTCATTAATTATTCTGCCGTTGCCGCTCAACACTAACTGGAAAGGTCCCTCTTTGGACAGATGGCGAGGACAATGTTATTTATATCAATCAGTCCAAAATGTTCAGCGAGGATTACTATTCCTTGGACCGCTTTTGATTTATGTCTCTGCACCTCACCCCGTACCCAACCTCAGCGGCTCCTGCAGGGACACTTTAATCGAATGGGAATTGAAAAACAAACTCGCCATGCAGGCAATGTGTTTTCGCCCATGTTTATTTATACATCTCGCTTTTCTTTCCCCCCCCCCCCCCCCCCCAAGTCTTCTCAACTAAAGTTGTTTCACTGCTGGGTTTCTTTTCAGCGAGGGAGAGCTTAACTTGCAAGACTGTTGTCACAGAGGATGTGCTATTTACCATCCTCGAGTATGGATCAGGGTCTACCTGTGGGAGGACGGAAACCAGCAGACCTGAGAACACTTTACTATTTATTTATCGCGAGTAATATTGCTATTCAACAGCATATTTTCCTCATACGGTGCAGCCCTATTATGTAAATGCCTCCGATTGTGATGTACCTGCATGCAGCAGGTTAACCTCCGCCTGTGCTGCAGTTTGTAGCAGCTGGAATAATGAATCTGAAGCTGCATAATGTTGTCTCGTCGTCGAGTACAAACAGGCAGGCCTGCCCCTCACACCGCCTCTAACAACTCATCATTACCTTTCTTCTCTGCATGCACACCAGTCCCAGAGCAACACTTGGTAGCTGGGCGCCCTGTGTGGAAAGAGAGGGGAAAAAAACATATATTTAGTAATGAATGCCATTTACGATGTAATTAGTTTTATGCAAACTAGTAAAGATGAAAGCAAAAATCTTTATAAATTATGAATCGTGTTATAAGTTATCAAGGGGTGCTTATCACGGAGTTAACGCACCTCCCCGTTAATTAAAAATGTTCACACGGAGTGAAAACGAGGGAGATAGTTTCACCCGGCAGACTCATCAGGTAGCTCTGTCTCAGAGAAAAAAAAAACCCAATTCTGAAGGAAGCCTTTGTTCTCGCCGCTCACCCTTCAAATCTCAGATCAGGGGCGAGAGAGGTAAACAACGAGAAGGACGCAAGACAGGAGAGAGAGAGAGAGAGGGAGGGAGGGACGGGAAAACAAATACTGCCAGGTGTAAGAACATGGTTGAACACTGGCAGGAATACAGAGACACAGACAGTGGACAGGAGACATGAGCTCTAGGTAAAACCCACTCTGATCTCCCCCCCGCCCCCCGCCCCCCGCCCCCCCATCTTGTCCCCGTTTTCCTGCATCTACATTCTTCCAAACGTTTGCCCGTTGACTAGAAAAATCTCCCCGGGGCCCCTGATGGTCCCTGGCTCGGCGCGAGGATGCCTAGGCGCTACAGCAACGCTCATAAAAACTCAATTCATCAAGACGAGCGTAATTTGCTCCGAACGGAAAGCGGCCACAAAAGGGGGGGTGGGGCGGTGGTGGGGGGGGAGAGAGAGAGAGCTTGTCAGCGAGACAGGTGGCTGGAGATCTCGCTCTGATACTGAGCGATATGAATAATAGATTCTGCTAAATGTACGCCAGGACCCGGGCTGTAAACACAGCTGCCTCCTTTCCCTTCCAAAAGAACAGCTTGGCTGGATGAGAAGCCCAAGCGCTCTGCCTCCACCTGAGGACTGGGGGGGGGGGGGGGGGCGATTAACTAATCAAATGCACGGGCTAAATAGGAGACAAGGAGAGAAAGAGGAGACAGACAAAGGGAAGGGGGGAGAGAGAGGTGCAAGTCAGAAGGTTTACCCTCGCCGGTTTTTGCTAAAGCACCGAGCTGCACAAAGGAAGTTGATTAGTCAATCCAAATATTTAAGAAGGAGCAAGAAGGACAATTAACTTCCACAAAACCACCTACTTTTAATGTATTTTTAGTGTATGTTTTGTTGTAGAGAATTACAAATCAAGTCAGTTTCTTTATTCTTAGAGTCCCGTATCACACATTTGTCTGAGAGGGATTTATAATCCTCCATCCTTACACCTTCATTTCATTCACGTTGCCTCAGTAAATACAGCGTGTAGTTGCTTTATTTGCATTCAGCGTTTCTCGAAAGCGTCATATGTGTTATAATTACATTCAAGGATGTTCAAGTCTTTGGATCAGAATAAAATGAGTTGTACTACTCAGTGTCAGCTCAGCTTTATATGTATCACACATAGCTAATGAACGTTAATGTGAAACACAGTTTTAGCGACAAAACAAAACTCTGAGGGAACATTACCACGTTTTTGGTCATGTTGGTTTTGAGCGCTATACATCCAGACTAACCCAGAACATTTTTTAAACAGTAACGTTAACACAGAGAAACGTCTCCTGCAGCAGGGAGTCAAAGGCAGAGTAGTCTCGCATTGCTAGACCTTCCTCCACAGCTCTGCAAAAGAAGGTCTGGCTAGTCCACACAGCATTCCTGGATTGGAGAGAAACGTGCTCTGGTTTATTGGCATTTCTGTAAACCAATCACAATCTAATTAGGCGGTGCTAAGCTCCGGACGGACCCACGGCGCCTCTGCTGAATAGCCTCAGGAAGGAACTTGTTTTGGTGGAACATGTGTACGTTCAGAAGTAGTTTTAGTCGTGATAATTTGGACCAACAGTGTAGGATGGCCTAAAGCCTTTATGCGTAGAATACTAAGCTATTAAAATAGCCTAATAATTGTTGGCTTTATTTTATGAATGTGGTCCAATACTTGGGAAAAACTCCCATCCCGACACCCTTCGATGTTAACCCGAGACGGTGCTCCATGGGCGGGTAGAGGTCTGCCGTTGACCCGGTCCAATACTTGGAAAAACTCCCACCACGAGACCCTTCGATGTTACCCAGAGACGGGGAATCCTGAGGATGAACTGTATCTGCGGCTGGCTATCGTAGTGACTACCTTACATACACTATAGGCCAATAAACCATCAGTAAGGTTTTATATTTGCTGATATGTTGGACAGGACCCCCCTGCATTGACTTTGAGGACCCCCTAAGGGTCCCGCACCCCCTGTTGAAGATCCCTTCTTTACAGTGTGTTAAACGGGCCTGTTTTCTACATTCGTGTCCTGATTTTGGCGTGTCTAAGCCAAACGCTCTGAATAATGCAGAGGCCATGAACGGCGTTGGTTTTAGCAGAAACTCGGCGAGCTGGAGTTCTGCAGGATGAAGTCACACGTCGTAGCGGCTTACTCACACGTGTTTACTCGTGAATTGTTGCGTGCTTCTCGCCCTTTGACTCATAGTGGACTACCCTCCCTTGCTTCCTTCCTTCCCTCACCAACCATCACCACCACCCACTCCCTGACACTTCATCCTCCTCCGCACATTTGATGACTCCCCAGATGAAATTTAGGAGGATTTTGCCCAACCGAAGGTAATTAATTCTTCAATTAAAATGTTGTTAAACATTTTTAATGAGTAATTGGCACTGGGGAATCGGATACAAAACTATGTTTAACCAGAGACAGACAGACAACACGGATGTTTCAAAGTTGATTTCTGCGAAATCTGTTCTTTGACCCACTTTTTACTCTCCCCGAGTATTTGCACGGCGCAGAAATATAAATAAAAAATCAAATGCGAAGCGTCTCCTGGCACAGAGGATGTGTCCTTCATCTCAGGTGACTCCTGCTTCATTTGGCTGCCTCTTTCTTTTTTTTTTTTTCACGTTTCCTAATTAGGGCGCCAGACGACGCACAACAACCTGAGATACAGAGCTGCTGTGAAATATGACATCACACTTAACCTGATTTCACTTAATAGTGAACAAAGACAAGGACAGAGCGCGTTTCATTACTCGCCAGCAAAATCACACACTGTACAAATACATAAACGAGCTTCCATTTAAATACATCCTGCATGTCAGTATTCCTTCCCTTCACAATGATGTTTTATATTGATATTTAGGAAGTTTAGAAGACAGTAACTGTTCGTTTCAGTGACTGAGTGCCTCCATGAAATATTTTTACTGGAAGAATGTTGAAAATGCGAACTCACTGGATGGTCTGCAATCGTCTTAGCGACTAAGGTAGGCTTCTACTTTCTACATCCCACGTGTACTGTAAGTTGCGTATTTGACACGACTTAAAGTGAGAATTAAGCGCAGCACAGAGAACTTTTCTCCGGCAGCTGAGGAATGTGAAAAAAGCCTTCTGGCGTCGAACTGGAAACGTGCATTTTGTAACCGCACCCAACATCTTTTTTCAAAAAATGTTCTTGTGCCGCGTGTCCGTTGAACGTACGTCCCGACCCAGAGCGTCAAAAAGTGACGCCAAGAGTCCCGACCACTAGCGGCGCCAGGATTTTGATTGTAGGTGGGCCTCCATAAAAACTGGATGGGCCAGTTAAAATAAGCCCAAACTGCATTTGTGCTAGGCTGCTGAACACCATCTCCTCCTATAACACATGCGCTATCATAAGTTACCTCTGCCTCCAGCTGCCAATGTTATGTTTCCCTCCAGAAAATGTGCATACAGACAGCAGACATAGGCGCCGATACCGTGGGCGCTCGGAGCTCTAGCACCTACTACTAATACTGAGCATCCCCGTGTGCCAGACTGCCAGCAGGCCACATTCATTTAAAAGTTAACATTGCAGTTGGTGCTGAGTCATAGTGTGATCAGTTATGTCGCTGTCAGTCCCCAGCTGATCGCGGTTACGTGTCAGTTAAACTTCTCATCTCCAGTCCTCTCTGTATCTGTGAGAAGGGTCCTGAGTTGAAAGATGGCTACTTTACGGCTTTATTATCCAGTTAATAGGCGTGTGTGTTTGTGTCGGCCGCTGTCCATTTCATAAGGTTCTGAAATGCAAACATTTGTTGACTACTTTTTTTTTTTAAAGGGCGTGCGCCCGTGAGCACGCACAGAGGAAAACATAAATCGGCGCCTATGCAGCCAGACACTAACGGTAACGTTAGCCTACTTGCCTTGCTGGTGTGAGGGGGGGCTACGGGAGGACTTGATGGGGGGAGGGCGGCCGCCGGCCGAGCAGGATTGTAACCTCATTACATAAAATGGCAGAGTTTCCTCCTCCTGCTCCTCGGAGCGCTTCTTGCTGAATGAAAACAGAAAAGCTTGCGCGCCAACGTCATTCATTTCATTGGATCACTTGCTGGTGACGATGCAGCCTGTGGGCGGGCTTAAGAGACCACACGTGGGGTAGAAGCCACCGATTGGCTGAGAAGCTTTCACTCAAAGCTTTCCTCGAACTGCTAGAATGAAAATCACTCACTATAGGCCTGGGTCAAAATGGGCGGGCCTAGACCTAAAATGGGTGGGCCCAGGCCCACCTGGGCCCATTGGTAGCGCCGCGGGTGGTCCAGACCGAGCGCGTCTAAATGTGACGCTAAAGGAGACTTTTTGCATCAGTAACAAACGCCTAAAGCACCTGACCAAGCGTCGCTTTTTGACGCGATGGGAGTGAGAATGTGTTGGAGGAACACGTCCTGCGCCATCTTTGTAATTTTTGTTTTGTTCACAGTAAATCACATTATATTCCATTGTGCCAAAGTAGACTCAAATTGACACGTCCTCTCTCAGCAGCTTAGATAAATATACTTGACTGGACACCAGTGGTGGAATGTAACTAAGTACATTTACTCCAGTACTGTACTTCAGTCCAAATGTTGAGGTACTTGTACTTTACTTGAGTCTTTTCTTTTCATGCCACTTTCTACTTCTACTCCGCTACATTTCAGAGAGAAATATTGTACTTTTTACTCCACTACATTCATCTGTTACAGCTTTAGTTACTAGTTACTTTACACATTAAGATTCCTGCACACAAAACACATGTAGTTTATAAAATCTGATGTTTTATTCTAAAGTAAACTAGCCGACAATATAACGGCTACAAGTCCAGCTGAGATGATCAGACCATTAAACACACAGCTGGTTGATTCTTCACACAAACTACAATGGGAGGAGAGTTCTTTACTTTTTTACAGTGGGAAAAAAAAGGAACTGAATACTTCTTCCACCGCTGGTCGACAGTCCTCCTCTTTGGCTCGGTGTCTGCTTCCCATCATGCTCTGTAAATCCTCCCAACCCTCCGTGTATCTGAAGGGGTCCCTGTTCCTCTGCAGCGGGAGGAAGTGTGGGAGCATTTTTGCTGCGTATCCACGACGTTGTCTAATCACGAGGCTAGTTCAGGGAGCCTCAGTTCATTACGGCGCTGCACTCTGTAGGTTCCTGGCATTGTTCTCTCAATTAGAGACTTGTAAATGTGTTGCTTGCTTAATCACCCAAAAACTGGCCCCTAGGACTTCCCCTTAATGCAACCCCATTAAGAGGGGGCCATCAAAACAAAAAGATCTGCCCCTAATGGCAATAATCCTTCACTTCTGTCACGCCGAAGCCAAAACTTGTATCTTAAATGAGCGATGATGGATGAGAGCAGGCCTCCGTGTCAAAGAGCTTTATTACTGGTGATGGATGCGCCGGGCACGCCGCACACCCAAAGCCTCGACCGGCGGCCCGTCTGAGCCGGCCCATCCCAAAGTGGGTCTCACTTAACCCCGGCGTCTCTGGAAAGTCACGATGGCCGCTCGTGGCGCTGATGGGAAACGGAGGGAGAAATAAGGGCTTATCCAAACAAGCTCATTAGCACAATTAGCGCTCGTTGCCCACCGACGGACCCCTCGAGCTCTCCGAACGTTTGACAACACGCTGTGGTGCTCCCGAGTCGCGTGGCCGGGGAGGGGTGGCGAGCAGCTGCTTTTACCAAGCCAAAGACGAGATCTTAAAGCAGGTGGTTCATCATGAACTGGGGCAGAATATGTCATTCTGATAGATATTTGTAGGTGTTTTTTTGGTTGCTTTGTCTTGTGTTTCTGCCTCACAGAACGCTATCTAATCAGACTCAGAGGGGAGTCTTCTGTTTAACAGTAATATAGCACTATATCTGTATGTTCTTGTACTTTTTCCTGTTAAATTCATACTAGTATTGCTTTCACATCAAGCAGTATCATTTCTAGTGCACACTTTCCATAGCTGTGCTTTTTCATGACTCATCTTTTGTTCAACCTTGGCACAAATTACTGAGAAATCACAAAAACACATGCGCTTTATAAACCACGTATCATATTAGCCTCATCCTGATTTTCTGCTCTATTTTAACTTGCCTACTCCTGCCTGATACCGCTGTGTGTGTGACCTTTGACCTTTTGGATTATCACTATTGGTTGCAAGGGTGCCAAACTCAACTTCTCTAAGGGCCACACTGGAAAATGTGAATCACATCAAGGGCCGGACAGTTTATTGACATGCTTTTATTTTAACAAAGTCAAATATCTGTGACTGTATTATTGCATGTCTCGTATAGTCGTCTGACTGAGTTCGGTTGACATCGAGACCTCAAAAAGTCAGGAAAAAAGTAACTTAGCCATCAAAGAACAACAAACGGCAGCAAAAGGGACAAAAACGTTGAAAAAAGGCGCCAATAAGGTCGGAAAAAGTGACAAAAACATTGAAAAAAGTGACAAAAGCTTCTGCAAGAATGACAAAAATGTCCGAAAAAGCGACCAAACGTAGGTGGGCCAGAAAGAAATTGTGAACCTACATAGCTATGCGGGCCATGGGGCTGGATTTGTCCCGCGGGGCTTTTGAGTTTGACACGTGTGATCTAGGAGCTGTAACTTCCACCTTCTTAGAGTCTCTGTATATAAGAGCATCCTCTGAGGGGATACAGTGTAAATGTCCATGTGAGTATTTCTAAATAAAGCCACCGCTGTTTCCCGGCGTGCCACAGCCATTAAGGTGCAACACAAAGACACATAAACCCCCTAACATCGTACTCCTCTTAATTATATATGGAAGGCATTATATTCCCCAGACAGCCTAGTATATTTAAAGAAACCAGAGTCCTTCAAACACTTCTCCTCTCAGGGATCTCATACTTAACAGGAGATCTTCTCTTAAGGGAGCCTCCTTTGGGTACGCAGGCTGGAAAGAGCCAATCACAACCGCAGCGCCGCTACGCTGTGCCAACACTCAGGCTCATTGCATATATTTGAAGAACAACGCTTGCAGATGTACGTCTCGGCAGAGAAAAGGTTTCCGTGTTCAACAGATAAATTCACATTTTGAATTGCAAACAGCCTTAAAAAAAAATAGTGTCCGTTTGTCGTGTCATTATTCTGATTCTACTACTTGTGTTAAAGCGGCTATGAGCCAAATTAAGAAAAAAACGCATGTGAACAAAGAGAAAATATATGATCACAGTTTAAAAAGTGGTCCTGAATTCACACAAAGGTTGAGTTCACTAATCTCTAAAGTCTAAAGGATGTGAATACTTCTGTTGCAGTGTTTGAATCATGAGAGATGTCAATCAATCAACATGTATTTATATTTCAATCAGGAGAGACTTTGTTGCAAAAACGCAACATTTATTCACAAGTATAACTTGACATGAATGGTGTTTGGAGATTAGACTCCATCACAAATATATTAATACAATAATATATTAGAAGGGGTAGGAAGCCGAAGACCTCCCCCTGATGGAGTCTAGACACTGGCGGTGGTGTGAGGAAGCCCGAACGAGGAGCCAGCAGAAGAAGAGAACAGGAAGGAAACCCAGGGAGCCACGAGAGCTGGAGACCGGAGGTGGAGGGGAGGAGGAGGGTCGAACTCGTCTAGAATGACAGCTGACAGAAGAGAGAGAGAGAACGGTTTAAAACAGGGAAGACAAGCTGTGATTGGCTCGGAGAAAACGGTGGCCGCTTTTGATTGGCTAAAAGAAAGTGGCTGTTCCGGCAGCTGATTAGATAAGGAGAGGAAAACTAGGAATAAATTGAGAAGTCTTCCTGCATGAAATTACGCTGAGCTTCACATAATGCTTTACTGCAACCAGCAGGTATCCAACTGTTCTAAGTGTGGGCAGATCGCCGTTGGGACTTCTCAAATAAGTTGACTGGATGACCGCTATGACCCGTTGTTCTCACGAAGGGTTAAAATCTCAGACAAATACGCCGGAGCCAAGCAAGTAAAGGTCTTAAAAAAAACAACATTCAGAACTTAAAATGGATTGTGAAAGGCTCCGGGAGCCGAGGGAGAGGGTGAAGAACGCGGAGTAATGTTTGCAGGTGTGGAGGGATGAGCGAGCGGCAGCCTTGGGAATGGTGGGCTTGGGAAAATTATAAATAAATAATAATAATATAAATAAAATAAATTATTTTATTCTCATTTATTACTGTTGTACAATGTTAAAAACTATTGTCATGACTTCATATAATAATAATAAAAAAAAGACGCATTTTGAAGTTAGAAGGTAGAACGTCATTAAAAATGACAAAAACCGGTATTGATATCAATACTGTGACTTCGATACCGGTTCCCTTTTTCTTTTTTCTTCTTTTTTGAACAATGACAGACTTACCAGTCAGAAAAACGTGATTATGCCTATATGTTATATATATATATATATATATATATATATATATATATATGCGAATGCATAATCAGCCAAAGTCTGCATATTTATGAGGCAAAATATGCGGGGCTTGCATGATTTCATAATCCCCCCCAAAAAGTCACATATATCTCAGCAGAAAGATGAAAAATGTTGCGTTTACTTCACACAAGAGCAGCCATTTTCCCCTGTTGCCATGGGAATGTTATGAAGTGACGTATAAATACGCCACACTGTTGCCGCATGAAATTGCCGATTTCCTCGCAAAATATGCGGGGCTTGCATGATTTCATAATCCCCACATTTTCGTTGCAAAAAAGTCACATATATCTCAGCAGAAAGATGAAAAATGTTGCCTTTACTTCATTTTATTTTCCCCTTTTATGAAGTGATGTAATTTCTCCTAGTGAGAACACGGTGTTGGGGGGGAATCACTTTATTTTCTCTTTTTCATCAAACTGCAGTTTTTGCAAGTTCCCGCAATTTCATCGCATACAACTGCATAAATATTCCGCATATTCCATCACATTTTTTAAGAAAACGGGACTCATAATCAAGGATTTTTGCCCGCAACAATCACAAAAAACCTGGACTGACTTACAGCTCATGACAGTTTCAAATGAGGGTACAACAATCCATAGCCTACTACAATACAGATCAGGAACGCACATAGACATCCAGTTAAACAAAAAAGATCTATTCTCTCATACAGCGCTGCTGTTATTGTACGCAGACAGTCAGACAATCAGCTGTAAATGGGAAACTGACACGGTTCCTCTCTCAGATAGAAGCTAAGGGCTTCTCCAGTACACTGCATAACCACTGGGCAACGCTGGGGGGTTCCTCTGACACCCACTTCAGTGAAATACATCTCCTAGCACAAAAGAGCAACATTTTGAGAAGTTTTAGCTGATGAGAAGGAATATCTGGAGGATGGTCTATACCAAGAATACAGAATAAGGGAGAGATGTTCAGTGCCTGTCCTGTTATTTCATTAATTTCTTCCCAGAATGTGTGAATATGTACACAGCCCATTAGACAGTGAACATATGATCCTTCCTTGTGTAATCTTACACTTACCACAACATTTGTATTTGATAAGTGATACCGGTTCCTAAATGATTTTTCTAGATAATGTTTTTGCCATTTAGGCCTTTATTGTGACAGCCCAGACGTGAAAGGGGAGAGATGGGAGGCATGACATGCAGAGAAGTGCCGCAGGTCAGAATCCAACCCGTGGCCCCCGAGCCAAGGACCGAGCCTCCACACATGGGCGCGCGCTCCACCACTAGGCCACCCGGGCACCCTCATAAAATCCATTTTAACAAAAAGAAATGAAATGTTACAACAGAAATCTTTTTATCTATTTTTCAGTTCCTACTTCGTGTAACGTAGAGTTCTTCTACGAAATGTAAAACTAGACAGCCAATCACAGACATTATTGCATCTCGGAAGAAGCATGCTGCGTGCCTATTGGCTCTCTGACCCTGATGAGATTTACTCCTTAGGTATGGAATTCGGTACCCAGCCCTGTTTGAAGGCACGAGATGAAATATGGATTGAGGCCGAATTAAAGAGCATTACAGTAATCCAGCCTCAAACTAACAAAGGCCTGGATCACCTTCTATAGATAGTTAGATGTGAGTTAAACAGAGTCAATTATTGAACTAAAGATACTAAAAAAAACGGACTTTTGCATGTTCATGCGCCAGAAACTCAAAGTGTGGAGAAGCTACGTTCCCTTTTTCACCTTTTGAGATGAGTCGAGAGTTAATTCAGACACAAACTTTGCAGGAAGACAGCCACGGGGGCGAAAGGTATGAAAACACCCTGCTTCCAGCGGTAATTAAAGGCTTTCAGCCGCATTAGCAAGCGATTCCAGTGACAGGTAATAAAGCAGATCGGTTAATTGCAAATGAATGCACCCCCCCCCCATCCCATTCCATTAGGCATAAATAATTTGGCCACTTGGGTATGTGCCTCCCAAATTACTTATTCTTTTTGTGTCTCAAATTACCTATTCTTTCTGATGTTGCCTTTAGTTGATTAGCGAGCTGTGTGCGACTAGCCATTGGCTTTTTCCAGGTTTTCAGCCTGTTCTCATTTTTTTGCATGAGGTGAAGAAGTAGTGTTCATATCGGGGCGGCGGAGTTTAGTTTTTTTTTTTGCTTTTTGTTTGTGCACACAAACAGGGGTCAACTTTCGTTACTGGCACGGATCATAATTTATGCAGTTATTCCCAACTTTAGCATTTTTTTGTTGGTGCGATTCTGTATATTTTCCTCTCACACCTTGCAGAGTTTTGGCTCGGGGATGGAGGGATGAATATTAAATAATGTCGCAGTGGGCTTTGTTTTCATCTGCTACACACATACTGTATAGCCAGTAAAGTACAATTCCTCACATTCATGAAAGATTTATTTTCTGTGCATGTCTCAAATACACACAAACAACTCCGAGACAAAGGGATACTACTAGTAGTACTAGTAGTAGTTGTTGTTGTTGCACGTGATCCTGGTGATCTCGCAGTTAAAGTGGATTTTTCTCTTGATCTCATTAGACGCTGTTTTCTGTGAACTGAAAGACCTGTAAATGTGGAGCAAGACGCGTTTCCTCATACATGCATATCATCATGTAAATCCCCTATGACATAATCAATTTTTAATTTCAAACAGCCCCTATTTTTAAAATTCACTGGAATGTTCTCTCGCGTTTCTTCTTCTCACATGTGACTCGATGTTTAATGAGTTTAGTTCTCTACTCTCTGTCCCTTTCTGCAGGCACTTTTCTGCAGATTTCAAGTTGTGTGAGAGCATCAACAGAAAAGCAGATATAAGTTTTGTCCTTTTTCATTTTTATTTTTGTTTTTATCACTTGATTTCACAATGTGCAAATAGCTTAGCGTGACCTGCAGGCATGGCGGGGGATTCTGAAGGCTTCGAGATGCGTGTCCACGCCGCATGTCAGCAACGTGCACATTAGTTATTCAGACATGTTAGCGTTAGCTGTCCACTTTATACTTTCATGCAATGTGGACACATTTTGTACATCCCAACAGGAAGGAGAGGAGAACAAGAGGAATCAGTCAATCCTCTTGTTTTCATATCTTTTGTTTCAAGGGCGTAGGTGAGGGGGGGGCACAATATAACTGGGGGTCTTCCCCCTATACTTGTTGAGCATCAAACACTTCACTTCCTGTGTCTGAAATGGTTAGAAATCATATATTTACTGGTAAGAAGTCAGGCTGGATATCCCATTATACGGACAATTTTTGCCCCCAAATATTTGCATTTTGTATTATTTTCCTTCATTACTGTAATAAAGTTGGAAAGATTTAACTTTTGGAGAAACGTAACCTGACGTCAGGTTGTGTGATGTAATCGCCGACCGCAGTAAGACGGATATAAACATGTTTGAGCCCCCTGAACGCTTATGGTGACCTTTTACATTTATTGAGGGGGACAGATCTCCCTCTTCTAAATATTGATAATGATTATAATAAATCTACACATATGCATTGGTTGATTGTTGATGTGGGAACGTTGATGAGTGCACATCGGCTTCAACCTTTTTGACTTAAAGATAGCCAAACGCCGTCCTCTTGCCTTTTACACTCTGGAGACAGTAAGGCAACAGGAAAGTCGAAAAAAGCCACAAAAACATTGAAAATGTTTGTTTTTTATATTTCTGTATTAAAACTCCAAGTTGGACATAAATCTAAATTAAATCAATTCTAATTTTGGACGTTGATGTAAATGTTTACAGTATCTCTTTGTCCTGATTGTGGAATGTAACTAAGTACATTTACTCCAGTACTGTACTTAAGTCCAGATGTTGAGGTACTTGTACTTTACGTGAGTCTTTTCTTTTCATGCCACTTTCTACTTCTACTCCGCTACATTTCAGAGAGAAATATTGTACTTTTTACTCCACTACATTCATCTGTTACAGCTTTAGTTACTAGTTACTTTACACATTAAGATTCCTGCACACAAAACACGTGTAGTTTATGAAATCTGATGTTTTATTCTGAAGTAAACTAGCCGACAATATAAATGTAGGCACAAATGTACAAATGCCTACAAATGTAGGCATTCAGATCCTGTAATACTACACTGTAAAAATACTCTGTTACTAGTAAAAGTCCTGCATTGAAAATGTTACTTCAGTAAAAGACTAAGTATCATCAGGAAAATGTACTCAAAAAGTACTTAATGCAGAAAAATCCTGACATTTTAGAAACTGGAAACGAAATACCAGTATCAGAAAAGCCTCCGATACTGCCCGAAATGCTAGTATCGTTATCGGCAAGTACTGGAGTTTATGCACCGATCAGATACCACGTACTGTAATTTAGCCAACCTGTCGATGCAACCAGGAATGCGGGGAGGAAGACTTGAGTTTTAGTTCAGCGGGTCCTGATTGGCTCTCTGAAATCTGTCCAATCAGCAGCTTCCCCTCGTTTTGGTCGGAGCAGTACTTTGTGTTAGCATTCTAATTTATCAAAATGTTCAACGACATCCAGTGTTTCTCTTATGGGAAGCAGCGCTGGGAGAAGTATTCAGGTCCTTTACTGCAGTAAAAGTACTAATACCACACTGTAAAAATACTCTGTTACAGTAAAAGTCCTGCATTGAAAACGTTACTTAAGTACAAGTCCGTAAGTATCATCAGGAAAATGTAGTTAAAGTATTAAAAGTAAAGAAAAATACTGCATGTGTTTTGTGTGTGCAGGAATCTTAATGTGTAAAGTAACTAGTAACTAAAGCTGTAACAGATGAATGTAGTGGAGTAAAAAGTACAATATTTCTTTCTGTGAAGTAGAAGTAGAAAGTGGCATGAATGGAAAAGACTCAAGTAAAGTACAAGTACCTCAGCATTTGGTACTGAAGTACAGTACTGGAGTAAATGTACTTAGTTACATTTCACCGCTGATGGCAAGCAACAAGATTTCAAAATCAGGCAGTTTTAATAGTAACGCCTTCTCTGCAGATTTAATGTCCTCCCTAAAATGCAGCGAGACTGCCACCAGTCAAACTCTCCCAGAAAGGTGTGATGGTGACCAGACCCCCCCGTCCTCCCGCCCCCTCCCTCCACTCCCGCCGACTGAGCCCGCATGTCGTCCCCAGGTTGCGACGGCCCCTAATTAAAATGTCCTTCCTCATTATCACCGATTGCCCCGCGTGTTTTTGGAAAACAACTGCAGCGCTGAGCTCTGGCAGCGGCCGGCGACGGCGGCCAGATTTAGACATGTGACACTGGTCTTTAGCCCCCGTCAGATGGTCCCGGTCCGACATGAGAGCGAGAAAAGTGGGGCAGCAGCCGAGTCTCCCCAGCGGACGCTGGACCACAGCTCACACACACACACACACACACACACACACACACACACACACACACACACACACACACACACACACACACACACACACACACACACACACGACCACAGATGGCCGGTGCCCCATTCCAGGGTTAATCAGCCACAAGAAGAAAAACACACACACACACACACACACACAGAGACACACACACACACACACACACAAGAAAAACAAACTTCCAGTCATTAATAGTATGATTTATTCATTAGCGTGTGTGTTGGGGAGAAAGTTTGTCATTTATACAATCTGTGGTATTCTTTTTCTGAGAGCTTTACTGGATGCAGGAGAACAGTCATGAATCCATTAAAACACCTTCTTCAATTATTAATAATGTTGAAATGCTCCATCTAAATGAGAGTATTTTTCAAAAAGACAACTTATTCTACTCTTAATTCTCAGGCAAATCCTACCAGTTGGGATGAAGACATTGTTCATTGGAAAAGTCTTATGAATAACTTAAACGGGAGTCTGGATCGACGACGTATCTTCCGCCAGATGTCCGTCGCCTCGAAAACAACAACAACAAACTTTGAGCTAGCGAGAAGAGAATTTGGATGGTGCAACAAGGCATACCTGCTTGGTTGTTTCAGGGAATGATTGTAAAGATTTATAAAGAATATGTCGAGGTCATTTCCTCTCTAACTGGGACGTTTTATAAAGAATATGATGAGGTCATTTCCTCTCTAACTGGGACGTTTTATAAAGAATATGATGAGGTCATTTCCTCTCTAACTGGGACGTTTTATAAAGAATATGTCGAGGTCATTTCCTCTCTAACTGGGACGTTTTATAAAGAATATGTCGAGGTCATTTCCTCTCTAACTGGGACGTTTTATGAAGAATATGTCGAGGTCATTTCCTCTCTAACTGGGACGTTTTATAAAGAATATGATGAGGTCATTTCCTCTCTAACTGGGACGTTTTATGAAGAATATGTCGAGGTCATTTCCTCTCTAACTGGGACGTTTTATAAAGAATATGTCGAGGTCATTTCCTCTCTAACTGGGACGTTTTATAAAGAATATGTCGAGGTCATTTCCTCTCTAACTGGGACGTTTTATAAAGAATATGTCGAGGTCATTTCCTCTCTAACTGGGACGTTTTATAAAGAATATGTCGAGGTCATTTCCTCTCTAACTGGGACGTTTTATAAAGAATATGTCGAGGTCATTTCCTCTCTAACTGGGACGTTTTATAAAGAATATGTCGAGGTCATTTCCTCTTTAACTGGGACGTTTTATAAAGAATATGTCGAGGTCATTTCCTCTCTAACTGGGACGTTTTATAAAGAATATGTCGAGGTCATTTCCTCTCTAACTGGGACGTTTTATAAAGAATATGTCGAGGTCATTTCCTCTCTAACTGGGACGTTTTATAAAGAATATGTCGAGGTCATTTCCTCTCTAACTGGGACGTTTTATAAAGAATATGTCGAGGTCATTTCCTCTCTAACTGGGACGTTTTATAAAGAATATGTCGAGGTCATTTCCTCACTAACTGGGACGTTCTGGGACTGATTGGTGGGATTGCTGTGGACCAAGTTCACACGGAGATACACTGGTAAGAGCCACTGAGGTTTACCATGTATCAGCTGCTACTGGATTGTGTCAACAGTTAACTTCATGCAATATTGTATGAGGAGTTTTCTTTTTCTTCCTGAGATTATTTAGCAGAGGCACCATCGCTGCGTCCGGAGCTTAGCGCCGCCCAAGATGATTGTGATTGGTTTAAAGAAATTCAAGCAACCCAGAGAGTTTATTTCTCCTATCCCAGCATGCATCTGTGGTGTAGCCAGACCTTTACTCCGCAGCGCTGTGGAGGTAGAGCTGGCAATGCCAGACTACTTAAACAGTAAACACCTGAACCATAAAGCAGTGGGCCGTTAACCAGAACAACAAGCTGAAGGGAACCGCAGAACTGCATGGTTCAAGTTAAAGCTACAGTGCGTAGTTTCTGTCGGCCCTGTGAGGAATTCTAAGTAATGACAACACGACTGTTGTTGCTTCCACATGACACAAGCCTTTCGTGATCGTGCACCCCCACCACCACCCTCCTACACACAGTTGCTTGTAACCAAGGAGGACACGGAGGATTCAAAATAAAAGATGGACTCTTCAGAAGAGGTCATTATCTTCACTCGAGTTTCTGCGTGCGAAAGTTGCCAGACAACCCCATTTTCTGAACATCCCTCCAGAAAAGAGTTTTTTTGTGATTGCGAGTGCGGGAAATGGCAAAAACTGCGGTTTGATGAAAAAGAGAAAACAAAGTGATTCCCCCCCAACATCGTGTTCTCACTAGGCGACATTACATCACTTCATAACGTTCCCATGGCAACAGGGGGAAATGGCTGCTCTTGTGTGAAGTAATCGCAACATTTTTCAACTTTATGCTGAGATATATGTGACTTTTTTACAACGAATTATGAAATCATGCAAGCCCTGCGTATTTTGCGAGGAAATCGGCAATTTATGCGGCGAAGGTGCGGACCAACAGACTCAAAAACTCCTTTGTCCTGCATGCCATCACCCTCTACAACTCCTCACTCGGGGGGAGGAGGAAATAAGGAAAAGAGGGCAGAACAAAAAATAACAAAAAGAAGAAAATTGAAGGGATTTCATTCGCGCAAATTTGCACTCAATTGTTATTAGCTAAGAGCCCATTGTGTACTGTTTTATTGTCTATCTTCTATTTCTTGGGCTAAGAGTTTCTTATTATTATTATTATTAATATTATTACTATTATTTACTGTCTACTGTTTCTTGTTTACTTACTATATGTATCTAAGAGTTTATTGTTTGTATTCTTTACTCTTTTTTTCAATACTGTACTTAAGTGTCTTTTTTGTAAAATGCTGGAATTTGCTGCTGGAAAGCCAATTTCCTTGCGGGAGTCATCCCAATAGGATCAATAAAGAGAAGGCTAAGTCTGAGTATTTGAAAAAATGCGCCCCCCCCCCCCCCCCCCCCCCCGCATAAATATGCGGACTTTGGCTGATTATGCATTGAATTCTGCGATCGCATAATCACGTTTTTCTGGAGCGCCTGATAGTCATACTGAGAGTTGTGTGTTAGCTGTGTAGCAACTCATTTGGCTTGAATGTAACGGACGTTCATTAATATGATAAAGTTAGGCAGTGGCCTGTAATTGACCTAATCTTTGAATGTATCTAAAGACGGGGAAAAGGCTCAGTACTGCAACATGTTCCCATCAATCATTCATCAGCCAATGTGTGCACTGAAACACGTCAGCCAACAATAAATGATTAATGGGAACATATTGCCTTCCATGAGCCCTTTATTTCCTAATGTTAGATTATTTCTAGGAGCGCTGTCCCATGTCCTATAGGGATGCAGACACCTCACTTAATGCTCTTTTTTTAAATACCAGTGTGCATTTGTTTTATATTCAAGTCTTTACCCGCTTGATGGACAGATGGGCGGACGAATGGACAGACCGAGTCAGGCAGCGAGACATACAGGCACGTCGGCGGAGGCACGCTGCCGGCTGGCGAGGCAGGAGAGAGGGAGCATCTGCCGGCGGGTTTGAGGAGCAGCCATGGCTTCTGTGAATCAGGAGCTCCCCCGACGCCGTTGGCGGGCCAAGGAGGGCCGCGGCGGTGCCAACGGGTCAGGGGAATCACAAATAGTTCAAAAATATCATCACCTAAAAGATATCGGGAACATCGAAAATCATCAGATCACCTGCACGTTTACTGTTAAAGTCAAACAGAAATCCTTTACAGACCATACAAAACAACAACATATCCCTTAATGCAATCTGACTGACCCAGCTACTCACAGCTACTAATCATGTAGTAATAGTCACCAGCGGTGGAATGTAACTAAGTACATTTACTCCAGTAGTGTACTTCAGTCCAGATGTTGAGGTACTTTTTACTTACTTTACTTGAGTCTTTTCTTTTCATGCCACTTTCTACTTCCACTCCGCTACATTTCAGAGAGAAATATTGTACTTTTTACTCCATTACATTCATCTGTTACAGCTTTAGTTACTAGTTACTTTACACATTCAGATTCCTGCACACAAAACACGTGTAGTTTATAAAATCTGATGTTTTATTCTAAAGTAAACTAGCCGACAATATAACGGCCTACAAATGTAGGCATTCAGATCCTGTAATACTACACTGTAAAAATACTCTGTTACTAGTAAAAGTCCTGCATTGAAAATGTTACTTCAGTAAAAGACTAAGTATCATCAGGAAAATGTACTCAAAAAGTACTTAATGCAGAAAAATCCTGACATTTTAGAAACTGGAAACGAAATACCAGTATCAGAAAAGCCTCCGATACTGCCCGAAATGCTAGTATCGTTATCGGCAAGTACTGGAGTTTATGCACCGATCAGATACCACGTACTGTAATTTAGCCAACCTGTCGATGCAACCAGGAATGCGGGGAGGAAGACTTGAGTTTTAGTTCAGCGGGTCATGAGCAAAAAGGTCAGGAACGGGGCTATAAATTAACACCCGCCAACCGGCCAAATGCGGGTGAAAATGAACTTTGGTGGGTCACAGTAAAGTGAAGTTAAAAGTCAGTTTGGTCATGAAAGAAGCAAAGAACTGTTTGAATCTGCCGGCTGCAGAAACCATGTGACAGAATGCCAGATTGGTCTGTTTTGCCGCCAAGAAATGTGGGTAGTTTTGTGTGTTATTGCTTGGAAACAGTAGTTCTTTTCCTACATTTCCCTTCAACACTATGTCGCAACCGTCAGCTACGTGCCTAGCGTGCGGTATCGATTACGAGCTACGCTGAAAAGGAGAAGACGGACCGTGAAGTTAGTTAGGAAAAAACAAGCAAACGTGGCTAGTGGAAATTCTGATTGGCTGCTAATTTAAAATATTGTTGGCTCAAAGCTCTGGGCAGGAAGCACTGTGACTGCAGAGTTTCGTAGCAACAACATGAGCGCCATAAAAGTGATTTTTGAAAGCCAGAAATCTCAGCAGGTGAAGTTGAAGCCATCGGTTTAGGATCAATGACCCCCCCCCCCCCCATCAACCTTCAACAGATAGAGTTCTGCTTATTTTGTCCTTCTGGGGCAATAAAAACATCTTTCATATTGCCCCTTAAAGCCTTTAAAGGCTGAGTGCAACACAGCAGTCACACGCCCGAATTCCCCAAACCCAATTGCCAGAGCTCGCCCGGGTGCTTCTCCTCCCCCCTGCTGGTTATCTACAGAGAGCCACAGAAACCAGAGCACGGGTTGGGGGGGGGGGGGGGGGGTTACCAAACACAGGCGCAGCCCATTTGACCACAGGGGAGGCCTGTCAATGGCCCAGATAGTTCTAGTAATTTCTTAGCGTTGACTCTACTGCTGCTGTGTTTTACATATTCAGAGAGGGACTCAAAAATGGGGGGGGGGGCTCCCTTTGTGTGTGTGTGTGTGTGTGCGTGTGCGCTTGCTCGCTCGGGGCAAGGGGCCGCGTTCTCCTCCGAGGATACGCCTTGAAGTTGAGAAAAAGGCGTAAGGTATATTTGAAATACTGAGGAGTGAGGAAAAGAGTAGTAAACAGGATTAGCGTTATCAGCTGCACTTGCAAGGGAATGCACACACAAACAGGCGTGCGTGCATGCATATATATATATATATATATATATATATATATATATACACACAAAGATGCAAACACACACACTGACATACTCACATACTCACTCACTCACAAGGGTTTGCAAATGAAACATGAATAAGTAAAGCAATAAAGCATTCTCTCGACACGCTAGCCTCAGTCAGAGAAATATTACTCTCCCCGGACCATGTGGGCAAATAAGTGTTTTTCCTAATCTGAGTAGTCGAGCATGATTCTGAATGGAATGATAATTGACCCAAATGCTCTTCTTCTGCGAAGGCAGTGACAGCAACTCATGGCTCATGATGCCATGAAAGCGCGGGAGGGCGAATATGAGGGAGGCGCCGACACTTCAATTGCAACCAAACAGGCGATCAGTTAAAATAAAAAATACAAAAAGCAGCGCCCTCGCCACTCAAAACGTCAAGAAAATGAGCGCGTCTGCGTTGGCCCCCGCGGCGCGTTGAAGAATGAACGTGATTTTCTGAAAACCTGTTTTCTGCGTGTTTTCTGAATATCAGATATCAATGGGGACGTTAGTTTTTTGAAACCCACCCCCCGTCCCCCACAATACAAGCGGCGGATGGTGCTAATTTCAAAACCATCATCTCCTCCACGCCGGGTTCAGGAAGTTGATTTATAGACGGTGCTCGCGTGAGATAATTGCAGCGCGCGACACCAATCAGTCTTTGGGGAGATTTTCTAAGGCAAGCGGGGATTAAATCGACACCCAGCACAAACAAACAAACAAACAAACAAACATATTCATATCTCCCGTATTTATTTATCAATGTTTTTAGATTGCGGTCTGCCTCCGAGATTGCCCTCTTTTTTTTCCCTGCCGAAGATTCAATAAGTTGACAGAAACATTGTCAGCGCCGGGGTGTCGCTTTATCGCCGCTGCCAACAAATCTGTCTTTGGGAAAAAATGGAAATGTATGTGTTAAGCACGCCCGCCCTCCCCCCCCTCCCTCTCTTGTTGGATCCACGAGAGTTGCTCCTCCACAAAATGATCCTCGTTGTGTTTGGAAGCATTCATCTTGATTATAGAGACAGAAATGCTTTGATAATGATCTGCGGGAGACGGTCGTCAGAAGTTTGTCAAAAAGCACTAAATGTCAAATCCCCGCCGGTGGTATCTAACTATCTGGTGGTGTGACACAGGCTGTCTCACACACACACACACACACACACACACACACACACACACCTCCCCACCCAGTCTTGGCCAATGAGACGTACCCCTCTTATTGCCTCCCATGCCTCCTCACTGTATTGCACTGAGAGAGATGGAGAGCACGCAGCTGCAGACCAGCAGCACCCGTGTGTGTGTGTGTGTGTGTGTGTGTGTGTGTGTGTGTGTGTGTGTGTGTGTGTGTGTGTGTGTGTGTGTGTGTGTGTGTGTGTGTGTGTGTGTGCGTGGGGTCGTCTGGCAGAACACGTATGTTCAGGGACACAAAAACACTGCGGGAAAATGGAAACAGGATTCGGCAGCATTTGTTGCAAAGCCGTCAGAGCTGTTTGTGTACTAAGTGGTTTCCGTTTGTCAAACGTGTTTCTGTCAGAGTAGAGCAGTGTTTAAAGGGGGCTTAAAAACAATAAATCATATCACGGATTGATTCCAGTAAACATTTGAAAGTCAACACGAGAGATGCAGTGACGTGGACATTTTCAACTTGCCTAAAACAATGTTTGAGCTTTTATCGCTGCAACAATGTCCCGTAGGTAAGAAAGGTAAGAAACACGAGCAGTCACGAGTCCAGAGAGGTTGTAAACACAGTCACAGCGGTGGTTCCCAACCTGAGGGTCGGGGCCTATCAGCGGGTCACAAGATCAACCTGAAAGCTCACAAGATGACAGATGAGATTAATGGGCGATACACCACTTTTCTGCAATTTCTATTTGTTTAACGTTTCACTAATCTTTGCTACTTTTGCATTTTTCCTCAAACCTAGATATTAGGCCTGTAACAATTAGTACATCATTTGCTATTAGCTAAGGCTGGTGATTGGTGATTGTGTTTAGATATGCCAAATTGTAATTATGTAAGTAATTTTTGGTATTATTGTAGTTGTTAGTTGTTGGGACTTGACCCTATACACCAGCGGTGTCAAACTCAACTTTACTAAGGGCCACACTGGAAAATGAGACTCTCATCCAGGGCCAGATGTAAAGTAAAATATCTTTGACCGTATTATTGTATGTCTTATAAAGTCTTCTCACTTACAGTTTGGTCGACATAAAGTCCTAAAAAAAGTCAGAAAAAAGTTTCTTATTGATCATAGAAAAACAAAACAAAAAAAGGTAGCAAAAGCGACAAAAACATCGGAAAACAAACGTCAGAAAAAGCCCCCAAAAGAGTTGGAAAAGCACCAAAAAATCCTCGGAAAAAGTGGCAAAAAACGTAGAAAAGAGCGACAAAACATAAAAAAACCAACAAAAACTTGGTGGGCAAAAATGTATTGTGGACCTAAATTGATATGCGGGCCGGATCAAAATATGAGAGGGGCCGGATTTGGCCCTCGGGCCTTGAGTTTGACACATGTGCTATACACGTTCATAGTTACACAAATAACGTGGGGAACACTGCTTCCTGTTGTCTTATACGTTTTCCATCCTGTTACTTTGTCTTATATATCTTTATGAATATCTTATATATGTTTATACAGTATTTTCCCTGCCATTATAAGTCTTAGGAGCAGCACCCGAGCCATTTTTGGCAGCACCTAAGCTGAATGTGAAATGCGGAAAAAAGCGCCAAAAACAGCGGAATATAAAACGCCAAAACTGAGAAAAAAGCGCCAAAAACAGCGGGATAAAAGCGCCATAAGATCTCAGATCTAATGATTGTAGTTGGACTTCTTTAGCAAGTTTTGTCTTTAAGTTTTTTTAGTGTTATTTATGTATTATCTGCTCTAGCTTTTCCAGCATTTTAGACACAGATATGGTGAGAATGCTCCAAAATTATGTCAGATTTTATTTTATTTTTTAATTGACAAATGTCACATTCTTTTGGGGAAAGACCCCTAAACCCCTCCGCCAAATAAGCACACCTAAGTCTTCCATAAACCGAGAAAATACAATGTTTTATATTTACTGAAGAAGAAAAACTGACCATGAAAGTTCTTTCTTGACCATGAATATTAACATTTTTCGACACTCTAACCTTTTTTCTGTTTTTGACTCATTTCCATGTTTTGGTCGACATCTGCGCCATCTCTATGACAAACTCCATTTGCTGATGAAGACCATGAGATGTGACTGAAAGCTCTAGAAAAAAAGCTAGTAAGTGGACCATAAGTTTTTCTTTTTATTCTTTTATAGCGAATTGCAAAGATCACATTTAGTTGCAAGTTCCACCAAAATTCTCTTCCTGCAATGTGTCAAAAAACACTAAAATATAAAATATTTCCTCATTTAAATCCCTCCGGTCACTTCTGATCTCGTCCCGCTCCAAAATCCTGTTTCAGCGTCAAACAAGTCAGTACTGGAAGTGCTTCTGGCTGCTTCTCTATCACTTTATTGTAGGAGTTATTGCATCATTGAAAACTATATAGTATACTGTATATAATATAATCTGTCCAATAAAAAAAAGCGACCGTTTCAGTCGCGTGACGTGTGTTTACAGGTTGGTGCGTTTGACAACGTGCAGTGTGAACGAAAACAGAGCCAAACAAAAAATGCAGCAACGTTGCAACTGTCGGATCGCACCGAGTCCACCGTACTAGGGGCGTGAAAGCGCCCTGAGATGTAAAGTCCACCGAGTCCGCCGTACTAGGCGTGTGAAAGCGTCCTGAGATGTAAAGTCTTCCAAGTCTGCCGTACTAGGGGCGTGAAAGCGCCCTGAGATGTAAAGTCAACCGAGTCCGCCGTACTAGGGGCGTGAAAGCGCCCTGAGATGTAAAGTCAACCGAGTCCGCCGTACTAGGGGCGTGAAAGCGTCCTGAGATGTAAAGTCAACCGAGTCCGCCGTACTAGGGGCGTGAAAGCGCCCTGAGATGTAAAGTCCACCGAGTCCGCCGTACTAGGCGTGTGAAAGCGCCCTGAGATGTAAAGTCCACCGAGTCCGCCGTACTAGGGGCGTGAAAGCGTCCTGAGATGTAAAGTCAACCGAGTCCGCCGTACTAGGGGCGTGAAAGCGCCCTGAGATGTAAAGTCAACCGAGTCTGCCGTACTAGGGGCGTGAAAGCGCCCTGAGATGTAAAGTCCACCGAGTCCGCCGTACTAGGCGTGTGAAAGCGCCCTGAGATGTAAAGTCCACCGAGTCCGCCGTACTAGGCGTGTGAAAGCGCCCTGAGATGTAAAGTCCACCGAGTCCGCCGTACTAGGGGCGTGAAAGCGCCTTGAGATGTAAAGTCAACCGAGTCCGCCGTACTAGGGGCGTGAAAGCGTCCTGAGATGTAAAGTCAACCGAGTCCGCCGTACTAGGGGCGTGAAAGCGTCCTGAGATGTAAAGTCTTCCAAGTCTGCCGTACTAGGGGCGTGAAAGCGCCCGGAGATGTAAAGTCCACCGAGTCCGCCGTACTAGGGGCGTGAAAGCGTCCTGAGATGTAAAGTCAACCGAGTCCGCCGTACTAGGGGCGTGAAAGCGTCCTGAGATGTAAAGTCAACCGAGTCCGCCGTACTAGGGGCGTGAAAGCGTCCTGAGATGTAAAGTCTTCCAAGTCTGCCGTACTAGGGGCGTGAAAGCGCCCTGAGATGTAAAGTCAACCGAGTCCGCCGTACTAGGGGCGTGAAAGCGCCCTGAGATGTAAAGTCAACCGAGGCCGCCGTACTAGGGGCGTGAAAGCGCCCTGAGATGTAAAGTCCACCGAGTCCGCCGTACTAGGGGCGTGAAAGCGTCCTGAGATGTAAAGTCCACCGAGTCCACCGTACTAGGGGCGTGAAAGCGTCCTGAGATGTAAAGTCAACCGAGTCCACCGTACTAGGGGCGTGAAAGCGTCCTGAGATGTAAAGTCCACCGAGTCCGCCGTACTAGGGGCGTGAAAGCGTCCTGAGATGTAAAGTCAACCGAGTCCACCGTACTAGGGGCGTGAAAGCGTCCTGAGATGTAAAGTCCACCGAGTCCACCGTACTAGGGGCGTGAAAGCGCCCTGAGATGTAAAGTCCACCGAGTCCACCGTACTAGGGGCGTGAAAGCGCCCTGAGATGTAAAGTCAACCGAGTCCGCCGTACTAGGGGCGTGAAAGCGTCCTGAGATGTAAAGTCCACCGAGTCCACCGTACTAGGGGCGTGAAAGCGTCCTGAGATGTAAAGTCAACCGAGTCCACCGTACTAGGGGCGTGAAAGCGTCCTGAGATGTAAAGTCCACCGAGTCCACCGTACTAGGGGCGTGAAAGCGCCCTGAGATGTAAAGTCCACCGAGTCCACCGTACTAGGGGCGTGAAAGCGCCCTGAGATGTAAAGTCAACCGAGGCCGCCGTACTAGGGGCGTGAAAGCGCCCTGAGATGTAAAGTCCACCGAGTCCACCGTACTAGGGGCGTGAAAGCGCCCTGAGATGTAAAGTCCACCGAGTCCGCCGTACTAGGGGCGTGAAAGCGTCCTGAGATGTAAAGTCAACCGAGTCCGCCGTACTAGGGGCGTGAAAGCGCCCTGAGATGTAAAGTCCACCGAGGCCGCCGTACTAGGGGCGTGAAAGCGCCCTGAGATGTAAAGTCCACCGAGTCCGCCGTACTAGGGGCGTGAAAGCGCCCTGAGATGTAAATCGCAGAGAGAATCAGGTTTGCACAGGTTTATATATTCTCATTCTGCAACAAAATACAACTCAATCAGCTTTTGTCTGCCTACAGAATCCCTCCGTCACGCACACGCCGTGCATCCGCTTTATCATTTAAATGTTAATGACATCACAGGTTTTCACTTGTTCGGTCTGTGGCTTTGGGATGAGTCGATCACGCTCACAAATGGCGGCTGGCGGGTACTAAACGGTAAACGAGCGGAGTTCCTCTTTATAAATGCTAATGAGGGCTGAAACGTGTGCGCGTGTGAATGCGCTTCCCAGCCAGGCGGCCGCTGTATATGCATGAGCGCTCGTGGATGTATTTGCAGCTTCTAAATGACCTGCCAGCTTTCAACACGATTACGCCATGTGACCTTTTACAGGCAACGCTGACATAATACACAGGATTTAGTTCCTTATTGAGCAACTTTGTGCAACGAGGGCTTTTATTTTATGACAAGTGAGATCACAAGAAAGCTGAGAAAAGAGGTTTAATGTGTAAATTGCATGTTACATTTTTCATGAAGCAATGTGCTTATTAAACATAAAGATTAGAGCCGCCCACCATTGTTTCCTATGGCTTTTTATAACAAAATGCTGAATATCATATGAAAAGGTGGTAGTTTTTACAGTGGTGTGATGTCATAAGAGGGACTCTTAGAACTAGAACCAGACTAGAGTTACCGTGTGTGTGTGCGTGTGTGTGTGTGTGTGTGTGTGTGTGTGTGTGTGTGTGTGTGTGTGTGTGAGAGAGACGGCCGGCCACCGAGGTTGTCAGGTGCTTCCAATCCAATCCAATCCACCTTTATTTATAAAGCACTTTAAAAACAACACTGTCGACCAAAGTGCTGAACACAGTCTCTAAATAAATAAGAACATACAACAAAAGCACAACAAAAATAAAAACAATAGATAATAAAATAAATGCAACAATATTACAAAGCTGAAAAAAGTCAACCCTCAAACTGAGTTAAACGCCAATGAAAATAAATGAGTTTTTAAACCTGATTTAAAAACAGGAAGAGACTCAGCCAGCCTGATGTGTAAAGGCAGCTCATTCCAGAGTCTTGGAGCTGCCACTGCAAACGCGCGGTCACCTCTGGTTTTGCGTTTGGTCTTAGGGACGACCAGCAGCGCCTGGTCAGCCGACCGCAGCGATCGACCCGGAATGTATGGCATGAGCAGATCAGACAGGTATTGAGGGGCCAGGCCATGCAGACATTTAAAAACAAATAAAAGAATTTTAAAATCAGTGCGAAAGTGCACAGGGAGCCAGTGAAGGGATCGGAGAATTGGTGAGATATGGTCAAATTTTCGAGTTCCAGTTAGAAGACGAGCAGCCGCATTTTGGACTAGTTGTAATCGTGCCATCAGTGATTTACTAAGACCGGAGTACAGTGCATTGCAATAATCTAAACGAGTGGTAATAAAAGCATGGATTAAAATTTCAAAGTCATGACGAGATAAAACCGGTTTTACTTTGGCCAGTTGCCTCAGCTGGAAGAAGCTGGTCTTCACCACTGCACTAATCTGGGCATCAAGTTTTAAACGACCGTCCAACTTGACTCCCAGGTCAGTAACCACAGGGCTGATGTCACTGGTCAAACAACCTAGGTCAACAGGAACTGCAGCAGTTGAGTCATTTGGACCAAATAACACCAACTCAGTTTTACTGTCATTTAAATACAAAAAATTCGTAGCCATCCATGCTTTCACTTCATCTAGACATTCTAAAAGGGTCTTTGACTGGCTTAGCGGCACATAAATTTGGCAGTCGTCAGCATAAAAATGGAACGAAACATTATGACTTCTAAGGATCGACCCAAGGGGAAGCAAGTACATTGAAAAAAGCAGTGGCCCAAGGACAGACCCTTGAGGAACTCCGCACAACAGAGGAGCCGAAGAACACACAGCGTCATTGATCTGAACTGAAAAACTTCTGCCTTCCAAATAGGACCTAATCCAGGCTAAGGCCAACCCCTTAATGCCCACAACATTTTCCAGCCGAGACAATAAAATGTGATGGTCGACTGTATCAAACGCAGCCGTAAGATCCAATAGCAGCAGAGCAACAGTCTCACCACCGTCTGAAGCCAAAAGAATGTCGTTAAAAACCCTCAGCAGAGCTGTCTCAGTGCTGTGGGCTGACTTAAACCCAGACTGGAAAATTTCAGTTATACAATTTTCATTTACAAAGTTGCTAATCTGCAAATAAACAACTTTCTCCATAATTTTGGAAAGCAACGGGAGCTTAGAGATAGGTCGATAATTAGAGAGTTCAAGTTGGTCCAAGCCAGATTTCTTTAACAAGGGTTGAACAACTGCGTGTTTAAAACTCATAGGTACAACTCCTGTAGTCAAACTGACATTAACAATATCAAGTATGCAAGGAGCCACTGTAGAAAAAACCTCTTTAAAAAGACGAGGGGGAATCACATCATTAGGGGAGCCAGTAATCTTCATTTGACCAATAGTCTTTTCTAAAAAAGGCAAGTTAACAGGATCAAACTGGTTCAAAACAGCAGAACAGGTTACAAAAATGCCAGGGTCATACAAAGGTGGACCAATAAGGGCCCTAATGCTCTCCACCTTGTAGATAAAAAAATTAAGAAACTCCTCGCACAATTTTGATGGGTTCTCAAAGTACTGTAGTTGTGGGACATTAAGAACGGATTTGATGGTATTAAAAAGAACTCGAGGATTATGACCATTAGAAGAAATAATGTTAGAAAAATGCTTAAACTTTTCAGCTTTTACAATTTTTTGATAAGAATGCCAACTCTCTCTAAGTATCTGAAATGACACTTGGAGTTTATCCCTCTTCCACTTTCTTTCCGACCTTCTGCACTCGCGCCTGACAGCGCGAGTAACATCGTTTAACCAAGGATCAGGTATAGGTTTGGACAGCCTGGTTTTTACGGGGGCTACCATGTCCAATGCTGCATAACAAGCAGCATTAAAACCAACACACAGATCATCAACAGTTGTGTTAGGACAATGTGAAACACGATTAAAATTAAAAACAGAGGAAAACTGAGCAGCAGTGGAAGAGTTAACTATCCGACCACGGCGCACAGGAGCATACGATTTAGCTATGACGCAAGACAGGGAAATTTGAAATACAACAGGCATATGGTCAGAGAAAAAGGCATCACAGACTTCAAGATTAAAAACATTTAAGCCATGAGTTAAAACCAGGTCAAGAGTGTGCCCACGTTCCTGCGTTGGGCCAACTACACACTGTACAAGATTAAAACAATCAATGACATTTAAAAAGGCTCTTGCCATTGGGTTTTCAGGACAGCAAACGTGAATGTTAAAGTCCCCAACAATAAGGAGGCGGTCGTACATTGGCACAAACTCAGCCAAAAATTGAGAGAAGTCAGTGATGAAATCCTTGTTGTATTTGGGTGGCCTATATATGAGTGCGCACAGCACTGGAGATGCACCGCTCAGTTCAAACAACTTCACCTCAAAAGTGGCGAAGGATACAGCAAGTGCGAGCTGTTTACATTTAAACTTTGTTTTATAAACTGTTGCCAGTCCTCCACCACGACCTGACGTCCTCGGGGAGTTAAAGTATGAACAGTCAGACGGTAAAAGTTCACAAAAGGCACTCGACTCACCCACCGGAATCCACGTTTCCGTTATACAGAGAAAATCCAGATCACGCGACTCAAAAAAGTCCTTTAGAATAAAAGTTTTGTTTGCTAGAGATCTAGCATTCACCAGGGCAAATCTAGCCGGATCCTGTGCTTTTTCAGCCAGGATAGTCCGAGCAAGAGGCCGAAGATTCAGCTGATTCACCCCGCGCCAGCGAAAATGAGGGGCCCGAACACGGCAGGCAGGCAGCCCCATGTCCAAGTCATCCACCGGAACCAAACAGGAGTCGATCGGGTCCATAAAACGCCACAGTATGAGGCGACGAAATTCCGAACGAATTCCAGGCAATGTCGCGGTGGAAGACGCCAGCCAGGTCCTCAGTTTCACCAGCCGACCGCCGCGCTTTCCCCGGCGTCCACGGCGCGCCCTGCGCAAAGGCGGAGCCCACATACGGCGAAGGTGAGCTGGTATTCCCGTAAGAAACGGAGGACAGAAGGTTTTTTGGCCATCATGCTCAAATGGCACCGAGTTTTTAATCAAGGGTCGAAGATCTAAGAGTCTTTGGCGGTCATAAACCAGCAGAGAGTTGACATTTTCAATAATAATTGACAGGAATAACGTAAAAACAAACAAAGTGCGCAGAGAGAGACGGCAGGCCATATACACCGGCGCCATCTTCCATCGCCAATCATCAGGTGCTTGTTGAATTTAACTCCGAAAATACAGTTTACCTCTGTCAGGTTCCCGTTAATCTTATGATGGACATGTGTTGTGATATTTAAACAAACGATCCGTCAACGGCGATATAAAAGCCTCTTATTTACGAGACCGGTCTGAGAGACCTCCAGCTTACAGCGGGGTGTCCGAGCAGCGAGCCAGCGGCCGGGGCAGGCGCTGCTACGTTTTAGGCGCCTAAAACGTTCTCAGAAGTGAATTTAGTGCTGAATAAGATGGTGAAAATGGATAAAATTGGCCCGTTGTTGGCCTGTCTGTGTACCTGCTATGGGTTGCTATGGGTTGCTACGGGTTGCTACTCCCTCTTATGACATCATCACCCAGTCACTGTAAAAAACATGCTACCTTTGAAGAAACCCCAATAAATGTTATTTTAATATATACATATTGAGCACTTTATTTACACATTAATTGGTTGTGGTGGTTAACCTGCACTTTACACTTTAAGGCCATAACTTAGGGTTCAACATTTGGGGGGGGGGGGGGGGGGGGGTTGAGAGCTTCACTTTTGAGCAAAATTAAAATTTTGAGCATTTCAAACACTGAATTTTCTGAATTTTTTGCAACAATTTATGGTGCAAATGTCTTAATGTTATAGAATAAGTTTTTTGGGGTGGGTTACACTGGCCAGTTTTGATTATTTGGGGGGGGGGGGGGGGGGGGGTTGTAAATTAACCCTATGGTTTTGACATTTATTGATACAAATTTGCAATTTTTCAGTCAATTTCAGCTGTGACAATCGAGAAAATTCAATTTCAAAACTGATCCATTTGTTTCCAAATTTAACACGCGCAGGTTTTGGTTTCCGTAGCGACCACCACCGTACTCCCAGCATGCGCTAATGCACAGGAAACGGCGCCCTGTGCGTTATTTTATGTTGAAAAAGCCTGGTAAAAACTGTAACTACCATTGGATCAAAGCAAAATGTTGTATGTTTGGTTAGAGCCTTCTGTTGTCCCGTCCCGGTTTCTTACAAATGTGTAATACGTCAGCCGAGTTTCCCGTCGCCCGCCCACCCCTGGCGTTGTGGTTGTCTGGGCATATGGCCGAAGTGGCCGCTGACAGCCTCCCCTGGCTTCCCAGGGAGCAGGCAAACATCTTGAGCGGGTACAACCGTGGACCGACCCTCCCTTTGGCTGACGTCCAAAACTCTGTCTCACGTCTTCTGGGAGAACAAGAGGAGAAATGGAACAACTGGTTTTAATGAAACAATTACAAGACACTAATTATTATGTTAATGTTTGCTACTATCATCAGCCACCGCTAACAGCTCCTGCACCTAGAGGTTCAGAGCCTGCCGTGTCTGTGTGTGTGTGTGTGTGTGTGTGTGTGTGTGTGTGTGTGTGTGTGTGTGTGTGTGTGTGTGTTTTCAGCTAGGTGGGAAGATGAACGTTTTTCAATCGGCAACCATGTGCACGGCAGGAATATGTTGAAATGTATAAAGGGCCACAAAGTGCCGGCTGTTGTCATTGAATGTCAGGTACATTAATTCCCATAATGCCGTGCGCAAAATAAATTAGCAGCGGGGTTGCCGGTGATTCAAAGCCATCAGTTTAAGGTGTGTGTGTGTGTGTGTGTCTCTCAGGAGACAGGCCTGGAGGCGAGAACACACATGAAGCACAAAACACACACAAATAACAAATAACACATGCATCACGCAGACTCATGAATACACACATGTAAACACATGCATCACAGGCCCGCTCTGCCTCCGCGCACACACACACACACACACACACACACACACACACACACACACACACACACACCCCATTGTGGCCATTGTTAACGCAGCAGCAGTTGTACACGTGTTGTGCATTAAAGGATAATTCTGCGTTCCTGAGCACCAGGTAGGACGACACACCATCCAGATGCTGCCAGAGCGAGACCACTGCCGCTGCAGCGCGTTTTAGAGCCGCCGAGCTTCCGAAAGAGACCTGGCGAGTTGCACTAGATGAGGTTCATGGAAGGTCCCGCACACTGTCTTAACTTGCAGAAAATATAAGTTTAATATTAGGCAACGTTTGAGTACTAGAGCATCTTCAGGTAAATGGTGTTACATCCTGAGAAGCCATCTTTTGGTTTTTTTTGTGCACCAATCTACAACTTCCACATGGAATTCAGGCATTAAACTTAAATACAACACCCTCTATAGTAACCATCATAATATATATCATACCAGAGCAATTTGTAGTAGATGGATGTCCATTTCTGTATAATGAATGCACACAAAAAAATAATGGCATTCTTCCAAAACCTGCTGGTACCTTATCCATTAATAGATAAAAAGAGGAAGAAATATCGCAATAATCACAACATGAGTCCTCAGTTAAAAATCAAAGGGCAATAACTTTATACTTTATATTACTTTGTGTGGTAAATAACACTAAAATGTATATGAAATAGAAAACATCGACATCGTGTGGCCAGGCGCCAGTGTGGCCAAGAAAGGGAGCTTTTCCTTCCTCTTTGACGGAGTAATTTAGGGATTCAGAATGTGATGCTGCAGGTACAGCTACGGCTGCTCAATACGTTTTTATTGTTATCGCGACCCACAACTTCCAGACAATTATCTCGAATGCTTCAGCAGATCGAATCCAAACAATTTTGCATGGCCAAGCGCCACTAACGCTTTGGCTACATTGAAAGCGTAACGTATGCTGAGAGGTAGCGTGTGTGCACCTGCAGCGCCACGCGGCGTAGGATTGTGTGAGTCACAGGCGAGACGGAGAGCTTTTATTTTGGGATTTCTTGTGAAAGCGTCAATCTGTTGTCACCTTGCGTAAAAAACATAAATAGAATTTAATATAGACTGTCCAGACGCACCACTACGCTGCTCTCTGCTCGCTGTCGCCAGTTTGATTGATTATAGAGGAAGAGTTATGTTGGAACATCCGCTCCGCCCACGTTATGCACTTAATGTAGCCGTCCCGTAATACACTCCCTCCAGAAAAACGTGATTACGCGATCGCATAATTCAATACATAATCAGCCAAAGTCTGCATATTTATGCGGGGGGGGCGCATTTTTTTCAAATACGCCGCACTTTCGCCGCATAAATTGCCGATTTTCGCACAAAATATGCGGGGCTTGCATGATTGCTCGCATTTTCATTGCAAAAAGTCACATATATCTCAGCAGGAAGATGAAAAATGTTGCGTTTACTTCACACAAGAGCAGCCATTTTCCCCTGTTGCCATGGGAACGTTATGAAGTGACGACATGTCGCCTAGTGAGGACACGGTGTTGGGGGGGAATCACTTTTTTTCTCTCTTTCATCAAACCGCAATTTTTGCAAGTTCCCGCATATTCCATCGCATTTTTTAAGAAAACGTGCCGCATAATCAAGGATTTTTTGCACGCAACAATCACTAAAAAACTCTGTTTTTCTGGAGGGACTGGTAATTAATGGGAAGAAGTAGGGCTGGATAGTCTGGTAGGTGTTCGATTTTCAACTTTGGGATTCAAATATAGTTATTTTGTTTAGTTTTTTGGAGAAACGCAGCCCTAAGAAGCAGCCCGACTGTAAAAATGGACGTTACTCAAGTTTTCTGAATCTGCATCTTTGATAACGTGAAGTTTTTGTCCCTGTTATCGTAGGCTGTTTGTTGTTGGCAGCGCTCTCTCGGCCAGGTTTTTGTCTTCCCAGTGGGACTACCTGGCTGAATGACGGGTCAATGAGAGGCGTAACAATGTCCCACACTGTCTGCCATAAGTCAGTGAAAGAGGTGATTCATGACCAGCGGGCGCTACGTCTTGGCTCGGACTCTTTGATTGAAACCTGTTTAGTAACAACCGCTAATTTCATTACATGGTGTCAGCGCACACTGAGCGGCTCCCGAAGGGCTCGCTTTGAACTCTCGGGGCCCCGAACAATGACACGGGGCCAGTCAGGGGGGCCTGATGGGAGCGTGAAGGGTCGGCGGTGGAAAACCTTTTTTCATAATGCTGAAGTCTGTCAAATATTTTGATATGTCCCACACACCATGGTGCCGCTCCTCCTGGGCTTTTTGCCTTTCAGCGTGGAAACAATTGACTTTCTTCGCAATCAAGTTGTCGGCCTCCCCGCCTCCGGTCAAAAGCTTTCATGAGGAGCCATGGCTCGCCGTTGCAGCTGTTGCGCTGGGGTTCTTCCCATGGACGCCGGGGACTTCAGTTGTGTGGCCTCGCAGGTTTCTTCTTTTCTTCGCTCATCCAAAAGTTGGCTCGCAAGAAAGGTTTGGGTTATTTTTTCTTTGTTGGACTGGGTTTGATCTTCTTCTTTTCTTTTTTTTTTGTCTCTGTTGTGACTTGCATGTCACATGACAGTCACATGACTTGCCAAGCATTTTTGCTCATTTTGAAAAAAGTTATAGTAAGACTAGAACATCTCTTCTGGTCGCTTTTACAAAAAAGTTGTAGTTGTTTTTTTTACATTTCTTTCAGTTTTTGTCACTTTTTTTGAAATTGTTGTCGCTTATTTTGAGCTTTTACCACCTTTTTCCAAATATTTAATAATGTTTTTGACGTTTTTGCCTCATTCACCCATCAAACCTGGATTGCTGGATTGAATCAGCGTATAAATACTACTACTTTATTAACTATATAATGTTGGAAATGTGCGTATCGAATATGATACAGTCTGTAATTTAGGTGTCATACATATTTAAATATTTAATCAAACTAATTAAAGATTTAATAGTATTTTTATTAGACATTTTAGAGTAGAAATTTGGGTATTAATATTCATCTCTATCACCATTTTGTCTCCAGTTTAAACATCAAACAACTGATTCGTACAAATACAAAAGACCAATATTTAATATGCATGTGTGTATTGCTGTGTATACGTATAACATAAAGGTAATTTAAATACAGTACATATGTGAATGATAACACATTTAAAATAGAAATTATGAATAAATAATGCAACTTAAAATTCATATTTTTGCTCAGCAAAACCCCAAAAATAAATAAAATAAGTTGCCATGAAAGCTACATGTATCATATATGATGCAAACTAAAAAAAAATCACACATGCACATTTAACACATAGCACATTAAAATAATAGATAATATAATAATTATGCCATGTGTCAGTCTTTACAGGGTTAAGACGAGATTTAGTGACTAGGTGACTTAGTAAAATGCACATTTTTTGCAGTGTGTAGCACTTTTTTGCAGCGTGTGAACATCGTCTCTGACAGAACGCGCAGCCGAACACGCACCATGAAGGTAACTTTGTAAAGTTCACTGCGGATAGAGAAGGCGTATGAATATTCATGAAAAATTACCCGAGCTCGCTGTGGCTGATAGCGGGGCCCTTTCTCTGCTGCAGTATTAGGCCTGTAAAAGAGATGAAAGCCCCGCGAACCATCCCCACTTCCTTTGGCCCTATACTGGGACACAATGGCCAACCAGCCGCTCAATTAGTCTGCCATCTTAGACTGACTGTTTGACAGGTCTAGCTAATTGTTAATCCCGCCATAACTGTTGCTCAGAGTAATTAATCATGTAACAAAGGGGGCTCTCAGAGCGGCAACCCCTACCAGCGCGGATGTGTGTCATACCAGGAAGCCAGAGCTGAGAGGGAAAACGCTGCAGTAAAAAGGTTGTCCAATTTGCTGCAGAGGTTGATCAACAAATATTTAATCTTCATTTACCTTTGGCGGTGGCGAGTGTCAGTTGTTTCTCCCGGATGTAAACAAGTGTAAAGTGCGTGCGTGGGATCTCCTGGCTTATGTAAATGTGTCTCCGTGTTCCAGGGGTCAAGGCCCATTCATCATTGAAATGAATAACAATTGCTTTGATGCAAATGGAGGATGATATTGTCCAAAATTACAAGGAGACAATGAAATAGCCTTGGGGAGAAATGGCAATAGCAGAAAAGGTGGTTGCTGGCACACAGCGTGTTGATTGGACTCCACTAAATGTCCATTCTGCTCGATTTGAAACAGAGTTTACGTCTAATCAGACCACGAAGAACGACTCAATCTTATTCCGAGTCATTTATCTGTAGCAGTCCCACAAGAAAAACTAAATACACTTTTTATCACCTTGCAACCAAAGGTTGGAGTTATATTTTGATGGGAATTCATTGAGGTTGGCCAACAATCTTCATTTGCAGCACCTTTGGCGGTGGCGAGCGTCCGTAGTTTCTCCCGGATGTTAACAAGTGTAAAGTGCGTGCGTGGGATCTCCTGGCTTATGTAAATGCGTCTCCGTGTGAGCCCCACAGGAGCCCCGTTCCAGGGGTCAAGGACCATTCATCATGAGACAGGAGTGTCATTTTCTCCACTTCATACGCAGGCAGCTGCTTAAGAGGACCAAAAGAAAAGGAGGTATTCTTTGAGTGGGGGGAGAGAAGGCAGAGCCAAACACAATCCAGGCTTCAGAGGGGAGATGGCAGGGAGGTGGAGGGCGAAGAGTGAACACAAGGTGCCACTGTGTCAGAAATTCAAATGTGAGCCTGACCGGTGATGTCATTCACCTCCCCAACCCCACCTCGAAGTCACAAGACCAGCAGCATTCCTGGGAAACGGGAAACGGACACAAAGAGCCACCGTGTTTCGCAACACTGACTCATTTTGTTGTGACCCATAAGTAATTTTTTTTTTTTTTTCCTCGGTGTGTCCAAATGATGATTAATATCTGTTTTCTATCTCCATGCCGAATGGTCCGCCGCGGCAAACAAGAGCACCTCTTGTTCGAATGAAAAGAGGAATTCCACGCTCCCAGGCTTATGAGATCTCATAAAGGCCAAATTGGATAATTTGAGGGGAAAATGGACAGAGGTCATATCTCATCTCCATCTTTTTTTCTTCTTCTTCTTTTTAGATTTAAAG
Organism: Gymnocephalus cernua; assembly: GCA_023631565.1. Taxonomy (NCBI): domain Eukaryota; kingdom Metazoa; phylum Chordata; class Actinopteri; order Perciformes; family Percidae; genus Gymnocephalus; species Gymnocephalus cernua. The sequence continues at coordinate 1,292,331 of CM042448.1, read as the reverse complement.
ATAAGTCACGCAAGAGAGTTGGTGGCTATGGACGGCTCACAGACCTTTTCTGGGCTGCCAAGAATGTGTTAGGTGAACTTCAGATTGACAGATCAAACTGAAGATGATTCAAAAGTCAGAGCCATCGTAATCACCGCTTGAAAGTCTTCCTGATTTTCCAACACTGTACCAAACATCATTGTCCGTCTGCGAGTAACCATCAGACACAAGCAGCCGAACACAGCAAGAGCTGCTAAAGGAGAAAAACCTGATGATTTGAGTGACAAAAACAAAAGCCTTTCAGGGAGCCACTGGCTGTCCCGCCGGTCGACCCACCGCCGCCACCTCCGCCGCCACCTCCGCCGCCACCGCTCAGGACCAAAGCACAATACCACACACAGAAACCTGCAGACAATAAACAGAAACAGTAGGAATCCTTCCCTAATTTGACTTGCTCCACAGGTGGTCACCAGCTGCTTGCGAACAGGTTACTGGGGGCCCCAACAAAGGAGGAGGAGGAGGGAGGGGATTTCCATTTTAAAGTGGTACAATAGGCAACCGCTCAGGTCCCAAAACCAGGAGGGTCTCTTTTTTTAATTCAGTTTTTTATTGGCACTGCCTGGAGGTAAGTCGCAGCTCCGGCAGCAGACAGTGAGGGCTTTTGTCTCTACGTCTGTGCACCGAGATGGGGGCTATCAGAAATTCCCCCTGTCTTAGTTCACATGATTCAATGAGTTCCCTGTGTGTCCGTCCGAGGACTGTTCTTTTCTTGTCTATTCATGTCATGCACCGGAGGGAAAGACCCGGCTACGCTTACGGCTGGAGGCCTGCTTTTACTCAACCAACGAGACAACAAACTCCGCAGAGTTCATTTAACTCATAATTACATGGCTATCCTATCCTATCGCGTCTGTAGCAGCTACCACGGATCCAGATAAACACATAAAAAGAGTCTTTTGTCTTTTGGCCCTGGCTGAAGATTCGGAGGCAGGCACATGGTCAGATTCTTGTTTGTCTCCACACAAATGGAAGGTGATTCAGAGCAGAGGATGTCTTGCAGGCAGAGGGACTTTTCCAATAATCCCTGACTAGATCTTGTACATGGAAACCCAGACTGCACTCCCGAGGCAGAAAAAGACACCTGACCGCCCAATAAGAGGATGTAAGTTCGCATAAGTAATTGTTGGAATGCAAATATGCAACATCTCTCTAAAAGAATATGGGACAGGCTACATAAATATGGAAAATACAGACAAATATGTTCAAGTCGAGGCTTCTCAACTTGCACAGCATTAAATAATCCAAGACTCCCAAACATTAAACTCTACTGGCGACCGTAGGGACTGCAACACCAACAGATCTCTGGCACATGGACTGAAATGAACAACAATTTGTTTTATGCAAATGGAGGATGATATTGTCCAAATTGCAGGGAGAATTGTTGAATTTGTCATTGAAATAGCCTTGGAAAGAAACAAGTTTTTCTTGGCAACAGCAGAAACGGTGGTTGCTGGCACAACAGTGTGTTCATTGGACTCCACTAAATGTCCGTTCTGCTTGATTTCAAACAGTTTCCGTCTAATCAAACCACACATCTTCCAAAAGTGAGATAGAAGAACGACTTCATCTTATTCCGAGTCACTTCATTTATCTGTATCAGGCCCACAAGAAAAATTAAATCGACTTTTTGTCACCTTGGAGCCAAATTATGTTCGAAAGCAGCAGCAAGGAATTAAAATTAAGATTTTAGAAGATTTCTATCGATGCTGCGAGTTGACTGAGAGGTGGGAACCTCCGTCTAAAGTTCCCACTTTGCTTGTGTGTGATTGGCCGCTTGGCCGGACCGTCTCACCGATCATCAAACATCTAATCGTTGGCTTCCAAAGCATCATTTTATACACCTTTACACGAAATTCACCCTGAAATAAATAGTTTATTGAGAAATTCGGGGCTTGACTTCTGGAATTCTAGACAAAAAAATTACACTGCCACATCTAAACGTGAAGGAATTGTGAATATGCTTGTTGCCCGTAACCAGATGAGTTCTACCACCTAGTAACTGATGTATTGTTCATGTACTGTTGTTATTTTTATTGATCCAGGCTTGTGACCAAAGACTCAGGAACACTCTGCCTACCGAAATCAGACACGTCATCATCAGCGTCTTTTAAATCCCTTCTTAAACTTTCTTTTATAGGACTGTGTGTGTGTGTGTGTGTGTATATGTGTGTGTGTGTGTGTGTGTGTGTATGTGTGTGTGTGTGTGTGTGTGTGTGTGTGTGTGTGTGTGTGTGTGTGTATATGTGTGTGTGTGTGTGTGTGTGCAGTGGTGTAGTCTATATTTTTGTAGTGAGTATACTGTGATTTCCCCCTCCCAGCCTCATACTCGCCTGTCCCAGAGCGACACCCCATACAGTCGGTACTGTGACGTTTCTGAATACAAACTGTACACGGGCAACAGACGTTTAAGTATTGATGGCGTTTATTTAAAGTCCTGGAAAAACAATACTTAGAGTTGAGAAAAGATGAGACAGATTTAACTTTTTGAGAAACGCAACCGAACCTGAACGCAACAGGACATCACATCACACAAATAAGCCGTTTAACCGACACCCCCCCACTGCCACACAAAACCATGACTAATAATTAGCATCATCATACAACTTTTGTATCGATTAGCAGTAAAATCTGCTGATAAGGGCCTACATTTACTCAAAAGTATTTAATAAACGGTTTACAATCTTCAACACCATGGCTAACAAATGCATAAAAAGCAGACGAAAGGAGAAAAAAAAGCTCCACTCTTTCTATTTTAGTTAATTATCTGACCATTGCTAACTAACATTACCATATAGTCATTTAATTGTGTAAAGAAATGCATATTTAAGATTTAAGAATTTACTCTAATATTGCATAGTCATTGACCTTATGAAGGAGTTCTCACTGTCTCTCTCATCATCTGAAACAAGGAAATATAAACATTGTATTCTGTTTACTGCTGTACTCAGACACACAGGTACACACACACATAGACACACAGACACACACACACAGGCGCACACGCACACACAGACACACAGGCAGACACACACACATACACACACACACACACACACACACACACACACACACACACACACGGTATCATATAAGCTACTCTCACTTACCAGGTAACAGTAACGTTGCGGTAGGATTTTCGGGCTGGTTTTTTGTAACGGTAACGTTAACGATCGGGTCATCATGATCTGTGGCAGCTGCAGCGGCAGCAGCTTCAGGGACAGACTTTAGAAAACACTGAAGTAGTGTTATTTAGGTCTGTTTAGTAACGTTTCATATCTCGTTACTTATAAAACGTTGTTCAAACTCTAACTGGTTGCGAGAAAGGAAAGACCGCGCAAAGAATGCAACTTGTTGTTGCTTAGTAACGTTAAGTGACTTCACGTCAGATTCAGGGCCACGGCCACGGCTTCCCAACCGTTCTCTTAATAGCCTACATCCATGTTCACACAGACGGGGTGAATTTATGAATGAAAGTGAGAAAGTTCTGTCACAAACAATGTTGTTACGTATCATCGCGCTTTTGTAAGTGGGTATACGGAAATCCTTGACTTTTCCTAGTGGGTATACGGCGTATACCTGCGTATCACGTAGACTACACCACTGTGTGTGTGTATATGTGTGTGTGTGTGTTTATTTTCTCAGCTGTTTTTTGTATTTTACTTCATTGTTATTGGTTGTGTTCCTGGTTTTTATCTGCTGTTTTTCTGGAAAGCACTTTGTAACCTTGTTAAGAAAAGTTCTACAGAATTAAACTTTATTATTATTATTATTATTATTATTATTCATCTCGGGCTGCAGCTGATGAGCTGTGGCGGCGGTGGTGTGCTGCTCCTCGGGGTCACCTTAAACCGCGGTCAGGGCGCTGAGCTTCTCTCCTCAGTGCCCTAAAATAAAACTTTCATCTCCCTCATCATCGCATCCTGAACTTGCCCCCGACGTCCCTTCATTTAAATTCACACAGCTGATGTTTGTTGTGAACAGGCGCTGTCAGAGAGGATAAAGAAAGGTTACCTGGTGGCTGAGAGCGAGACGCTTTACACCAGCAGATTTATCCACACTGATGTTTTGATGTCACCGCCGGCTCCTCCGGGCGCTTTTGCTGTTGTAACGAACCAAGCCCCAATCAAATCTTTGAAGTAGTCATGTATGCACAAGCGCCGTCTACCTTAATGCTAAATAATTAGCAAGCGAGCGCACGGCTCACTGGGATTGCTACCTCAGGGCTAAACTTGCTTTTCCTGCTTTGATCATTACGTTAATTAAATCTGGCTCCCTTGACAGGTCGAGGGGCTAAAAAACAGGTAGGTGTCATAGCCACCTCGGCGGAGACAGAAGCACCTGGTGTGTGTGAGCGCTCCAGCTGTCAGCGGCGGTGCCTTAAGAGTCAGACGGCGCTGGCGTTAATTCGAACCGATGTCCCAAAAGGGGAGTGGGAGGGAGGAACGACTCAATTGTAAGACACCCCGATTCTCCGGTCTGGAGGCGGGCGAAGCTGCAGCTTTGGCCAGAGGAGGAAAGAAGTCATGTTGTCAGACCTCAGTGTCAGCTCGCGTCATAACCAGCGCCCGAGGGGCAAATTAGAAGTGTGTTTCCAGAGATGTGTCAAAAGTGTTCTCGGTCCACATCACAGCAGAGGAAACGTGCAAACAGGGACCTAAACCAAAGTCAAATGCCAAGGGCAGCCAAAAGAGGCGCTCACCTATGATGTATTTATATCAAGAAGGCTCGAAACTATGCGTCGCTGTTCATAGTTGGTGTACAAACATTGCAACAAAGGCCGCAGGTCACATAGGTGTACGTTTGGTTTCAGAAGTGTATTGTATTACATACAAAATGCACAAACTCAAAAGGGCCAGCAGTTTGGGCTTCTGAAGAACTGAAGGAGACCTAGATGATGTGTCACCTCAGACCTCATCTGGAACATGACTGTTTAGAGACATTACACGCATATTTCAACTAAAATGCAGTCTAAAGCAGGCCGTGGCATAGGTAGTATAGGCAAAGGCTAGGGGTGCCGGCAGTGCAAATTAGTAAAGAATAAGTTAATGATGGTAAGAAAAATGTCGGAAAAAAACGACCAAAGCGCTGAAAAAAGCAACAAAAAAAACATAAAATAGTGGCAAAAATGTCGGACAAAAAGTGGTGAAAAACGCCTGGGGAAAAAAAACACCAAAAACGTCAAAACAAGCGACAAAAACAGCTTAAATGTTGCCTAAGGCACCAAATTGGTCAGGGCCGGCTCTGGTCTAAAGCCAATTAGCAGGAACATGAGACAACTAGAGGATCCTCTGCACTCCAGCTGCAGGTTCATCAGCCCCAAACATTTCTCAGATTGTTAATATTTCAAGTCTGGTGAAAATAAACAAGAAGAGAGTCTTCTCTTAACCCTCGTACTCAGGCTGGAAGAGACCCTCTTCCTCTTCTCCTGCACAGAAGCTGACACAGGCTGCAGGGCAGAACGATCTCCCCGTCTGTGATGAAAATAAGGCAAATGACATTAATTTCATTTGAAATCATTTGGATTGTGTTTGTTGGATCAGCTCGAAAAAAACAACTTTCTGTCTGAGCCCGGCGGCCTTTCCTCCACATCGTCATCCAGCGGCCCACACCGCAGAGCGTTCAGTAGTAATTAGTGTCTTCAATATGTTTAACCATCCCACATACCTGTTTAATCAAACCATTTTCTGGGCATGTATTCAACCTTCAAAGGCAGCGTTTGAAAAAAAAGGACTCGGAAAAACACAAAAGTGAGTCGTCTGTGAAGCTCCTTTTGATCTACATCATTAACGTTTTGGAATCAGAAGTTGACATAAGGCCCGCTTTTGTTGCTGCACTCCTGGATGCGTTTCTGTGCGGTGGAAGTTGAAGATGTTTGGAAAATTGCTCCGATTATAGTGTTCATGTGCCATTTGATACCGGTTCCAAGAACAAGGGGAGCCGCAGCCAAAACCAGACTACACCAATAAGAGCTGGCGGAACTGGCCGTCCTTTCATAGACCACATGGTCTCTTTACCGGAGTGGACACATTTTATTATCATGGTAATCGACTTTGTAATTTCGGTGTGAACAGCCCCACCCTGCTCCGTTTACAATGGAGAGATCTCGACACAATTACAGCCGAGTGTATCAAGGAACAATAGTTTACTAGAAAGGACAAATGAACTGGAATCTGAATATTTGAAAGGCTCCAAGTTTCTCATCAAAAAACTTCTTATTTCAGAGTAAACGCATCAGTATTTGCTGCTGTTTTACCTTCTTTGTAGAGCAGCTCATTACAGCTCGGATTAAACACCTTCACGACTTGTGAAACGTGCTTTCCGTCAACATACATTAGCTCAAGGTTTGGCTGCATCCATCAATCATGGAGAAGTTGTTGCTTTGAAGGATGCATTCAAAGCAAGCCGAAGGGAGTTCTTCATCAGTCTCCAACAGGAACATCAAGTGACGACAATACGTTCTCGGACTTCACAAAGATGGCTCGGAGAGAGACGGACAGGCCTCCCTCCATCTCCAAAAAACCTTTTATAAACGCGAGCCCGTCCTCGTCCAACCTCTTTGAGACGGATCCTCTGTGCAACGGACGCATCAAAAAGTGAAAAAAAACACAGCACTCATCATCACATCAACTGACTCTCCTGTCTATTTCTGTCTTTCTCTTTTGGAGGCCTTGAAGCGGCGCGGCGCCCGTGGGGCAGCGTTTCTAAAAAATCACAAGAAATTCATTTCCTCCCTTGGATGGAAAATAACAAAGGCATTCCTTCATGACAGGGCCCTCTTCCTGTCATCTGCAGGCCACAAGTCAACTGATCTATTAATAGTAACCTCTTCCTCTTTGCTTCTTTTATCACAAACAGACTGCAGAACTCCCATCAGGTGATTTGATTAACAAATTACAGACAGGGCAGGAAGTCTGTGAGCAGTTTAGGCAAAGGTGGAAACAGACAGATGCTGTGCAGTGTGTTTTTTTGAGGGGGGAAATGCAGTAGTATACACCATTAAATATTCAGTTAGATTACTCTTTACACAGTAGCAGATTTCTGACCTAGTTCAGAGTAATTAGGTTTACACTGTGCAGCTACTTTAGTAAACAAGGATCCTGGTGAGATAACTTTGCAGCAGCTCTCCATATCTGGGCGCGGAGCCTCAGCGGGGATTATCTTCGATCTGAAGGAGATACCTATCTCTTATGTTGATGTTATGTTGATGTTTCCTCGTCCCACCGGGGAAGCACAGAAAGAGCTCGGTGTGCCAAGATCTTCCACGATGCGTTTTTTTTTTAGTATCTTGATTGTCGCTGGTACCGGTACTCAGTTGTCTCCGTTTGAACTGCATCATCTCAAACACCTACATGACAAACAGTTATAAAACAGTATTATGTTAAAACGTGGGCTGGCAATTGATTGTAATATTTAATCGCGATTAATTGCATGTTTTTTTTATCTGTTGTAAATGTACATTAGAAGAGATATTTGGTGGTGTTGGAGAATCGACGTACGCCGGCGTTAACCCGGGTCACATGGACAGTACGTGCAGATAACTTCAGTCTCGTGGTTATCTGGAAGGACTTTCGGCTCAAGGAGCTTTGTTTGTGTTAAGCGTCTCGAGCTGCTTGTTAATGATCATTGATTTAGTTAATTCAGTCCCTCCAGAAAAACACAGAGTTTTTTTGTGATTGTTGCGGGCAAAAATCCTTGATTATGCGGCACGTTTTCTTAAAAAATGCGATGGAATATGCGGGATATTTATGCAGTTTTATGCGATGAAATTGCGGGAACTTGCAAAAATTGCGGGAACTTGCAAAAACTGCGGTTTCATGAAAAAGAGAAAACAAAGTGATTCCCCCCCAACACCGTGTTCTCAGTAGGTGAAATGACGTCACTTCATAACGTTCCCATGGCAACAGGGGAAAATGGCTGCTCTCGTGTGAAGTAAACGCAACATTTTTCAACTTTCTGCTGAGATATATGTGACTTTTTTCCTACGAAAATGCGGGGATTATGAAATCATGCAAGCCCCGCATATTTTGCACGGAAATCGGCAATTTATGCGGCGAAAGTGCGGCGTATTTAAAAGAAATGCGGCCCCCGCATAAATATGCGGACTTTGGCTGATTAGGCGTTGAATTATGCGATCGCATAATCAGGTTTTTCTGGAGGGACTGGATAATAGTGTAAGTAACAAAGTCTGTCACTCAGAACTGGAAGTCAGGATCACGTTCACCTTCCGAAGCCGTACAGGGTGCGGCGTGCCGTACGCCACATCCGTGGCGCCGACTGTCTCCTTCTTGGCGTGCTCAGTGTTAGGTGACGGCATCACTTTCTCCTTTCAGCACATGGAGGGTCTCCTCGTCGATCAGACCGGAGACGTGCTTCGCTCTGCCGCGGCGAGCCAGACGGCGGGTGGTGGGTTTACTGACCCCCTGGATGTCATCACAGAGCACTTTACAGTTTTTGCTAGCCATCCACAACGCATGGATGTACGCGGCCTCCTTCATTTTCCAAACTACGGTACAGCCCGATGCCCACATTACATGCGTAAACATAATCGCGAAGGAATTTGTGTGAACTTGTAATTTTGAACGCCCTACAGTTAAAACACACAGTGCTTTAAGATTTGTTGTTCATAGCCTCCTCTTTCTGTTTTCAAAGTTCGTCCTGAAACATAGTGGTTACTTAAAGGATTGTGTCATGCAAATGACATTAAAGCCATGCAGATTAGGTTGTATTTGGACAGGTTTTGACGTATCACTGCCAGGAGATTTAAATCTATTTGAAGCAATCTATCCAAATGTCAAATCAACCGAGCTAAGCGGAGTGTGTGTGTGTGTGTGTGTGTGTGTGTGTGTGTGTGTGTGTGTGTGTGTGTGTGTGTGTGTGTGTGTGTGTGTGTGTGTGTGTGTGTGTGTGTGTGTGTGTGTGTGTGTGTTCAATGCCAAACTCCTGCACTGAAATATCAAATTACAAACTCAATCTGTCTTTTCCGTTGTCCTGGTATGAGCACCTACACTTTTTTCAGTTTGGACAATGTATGCGTGTACATGTGCATTCCCGTTAAGTGATAGACATGCTGTACTCTCTCGTCCTCTCCAGTGTAAACACACATGAACATGACACAAAGTCTGTGCTGCGAGACGCTACAATACATCCGTCATCCATCAGCGAGCGCGTGCAAACTCTGAGGCAGACAGACGGTCGGCCCGTCCATCCCAACAGTCGATCGTACACTAATATCTCGGGGCATCAGCAGCTATTCCAGAAGCAGAACTAACAAGTTAAGCCCAAACATTGGGTTTGCATGGCAGTGGAGGGAGTTTATATGAATGTGTGTGTATGTGAAGGGGGGGGGGGGGGGCGTCATGCATACATCAAACAGAGACGGTCGGTCAATATTTGGGTATGGAGAATCAACACGCTTTTTTTTAAAAGGAGAGGCTTATGCTCAAACATCACAGTGCCAGTTTGCCGCGGCCCGAGCGTTTCCCGAGGCCCGGATCGCCGTTTCTCATTTGTTGCATTAGCGGGGAAATAAAAATTTCCCTGAGCAAGGGAGCTGTCTTTGCATACAAAACAAGGCTGTGTGTAATTTTCAACGGGGCAAGAGGGGGAAATGAAAGTGCACGAAGGGAAGGGGGGGGGAACACATTTAGGAAATTAGCATTTTTTGAAATGGGGTGCTTTAAGCAAACCGTTTTCCTGATATGAAAATGAGTAGCGTGAGGGTTAGAGGTTGGACTTAAACATGAAGAAGGTGGAAAGTGGCACATCATTTGATTATTTGGATGGTTTTCATTTACCTGGAGGCACTTTTCCTTCCTTGCTTTCACACACGCACAAAAAAAGCTTCAATTTGACCCATTTTTTCTCTCTTTATCTCACCTGAACTGCAACTTTTCACGGTCATTTATGTATGAAGTGAGTCTCATTAGGGTGTAAATGTGGGAGCATGCACAGCAGCTTGTGCCATTCAGTATTAAAAGAGAAGAATAAAAAAAAAACGCCCCAAAACAGACTCCTGCTTTTACTCACACTTGAGCTTTATTGGCCATTCTCCGAAGCGCAAACACACACAAAACAGCCATTCCTCTTCAAAATATTAGAGTCTGTGCTGATTGTCGCCACCTGCGTTTTCACACAGGCTACTAAACAGATGCAGGAGAATGACTGAGACGTGGCGTCAAAATCTGGCAGAAATGCAACGAGAATCTGTTTGATCGAATGTGAATGTCTCGCAGCTGAAGACACGACAAAATATCCAGTTCCTGCCCACAGCGTGAGATCATAGAAAACACCTACAGACGCTGCATGTGGCCCGGACACAAAATAGTACACTGCTGGTCAGATATAGTGCAGGAGCTGAGGAGTATTTTTAGTGCCGGGTGTGATGTGAACCTTGTGTTCTCAGTTTTCATTACGGAAAGATTTATGATGGAAACGAATACTGTTGTCTGTGTCCGATATGTGGATCCTGGGAGACATGAGGTCATCTTTAAATATTAATATTTCTGTCACGATTGGAACAAAACTAAGAGTTTTTTTGTGTTTCTGTGAAGTGTTTCTGTCATGACTTTAATAACAAACAGTACTTTTAGCGTGTATAGAGCCAACATATGTCACATGGAAATGGGTAAATATGTGTTTATTTCAACCAGAACCAGAGTGGAGATGGTTGAAAAAGTGAATAGACGCCCAAAATGGCTTCTCATAGTTTATATATATATATATATATATATATATATAGTGGACTTTGAATGAAGTGTTTTACTATGGTAACCTGCTGTCTGTAAGAAGTTCTTTACGGTGCTGTATTACCGACTGTAGATGACGGAGTTAGGGTTACCGGGAGGTCATGTAGTTGTAACGAACGTTTTTCTCAGACAGAAAATCCTTCATTTACGATAACAGAATACGTTACAGATGCATCGTTGCATTTTGAGTTCCGCATACAGCCCTGAACGAGACTGACTCGGGTTTCCGCCAACAGTCACTCTCCCTTTTAACTTTTGGTTGTTCTTCGTTTAATTTCCTTGTTTTTCTGCGATGGTCCTGCCCCAGTATCAGCCATAACCACAGCAGATTACTTCTAATAATTCCATTTTTTATTTATAGTATCAAATCATAACAGGAGTTATCTCAAGACACTTTACAGATAGAGTAGGTCTAGACCACACTCTATAATTTGCAAAAAAAACCAACAAATCCCCCCAAGAGCAAGCACTAGTGCAACAGTGGCGAGGAAAAACTCCCTTTTAGGAAGAAACCTGGGACAGACCCAGGCTCTTGGTAGGTGGTGTCTGACGTGCCGTTGGGGTGCATCACAGTATAGATAATAAACAGTGACTAGAAATAGTGGTTGTAGTAGCGCAGGGAGCAGCACGGCATAGCAGGGTATTTCAGCAGAACCACGGCAACAGCTGGAACCATGATTTTGGTGCCATCCTAATCCCAGGATTTCATCTTGGGTGAAAAAGAAACAGAAAGACTCCGGGGAGCAAGCTCCCAGAGCTAGGTTAGTAACAAGCTCCCAGAGCTAGGTTAGTAACAAGCTCCCAGGGCTAGGTTAGTAACAAGCTCCCAGAGCTAGGTTAGTAACAAGCTCCCAGAGCTAGGTTAGTAACAAGCTCCCAGGGCTAGGTTAGTAACAAGCTCCCAGAGCTAGGTTAGTAACAAGCTCCCAGGGCTAGGTTAGTAACAAGCTCCCAGGGCTAGGTTAGTAACAAGCTCCCAGAGCTAGGTTAGTAACAAGTTCCCAGAGCTAGGTTAGTAACAAGCTCCCAGAGCTAGGTTAGTAACAAGCTCCCAGGGCTAGGTTAGTAACAAGCTCCCAGAGCTAGGTTAGTAACAAGCTCCCAGAGCTAGGTTAGTAACAAGCTCCCAAAGCTAGGTTAGTAACAAGGTCCCAGAGCTAGGTTAGTAACAAGCTCCCAGAGCTAGGTTAGTAACAAGCTCCCAGAGCTACGTTAGTAACAAGCTCCCAGGGCTAGGTTAGTAACAGGCTCCCAGAGCTAGGTTAGTAACAAGCTCCCAGAGCTAGGTTAGTAACAAGCTCCCAGAGCTACGTTAGTAACAAGCTCCCAGGGCTAGGTTAGTAACAGGCTCCCAGAGCTAGGTTAGTAACAAGCTCCCAGAGCTGGGTTAGTAACAAGCTCCCAGAGCTGGGTTAGTAACAAGCTCCCAGAGCTAGGTTAGTAACAAGCTCCCAGGGCTAGGTTAGTAACAAGCTCCCCAGAGCTAGGTTAGTAACAAGCTCCCAGGGCTAGGTTAGTAACAAGCTCCCCAGAGCTAGGTTAGTAACAAGCTCCCAGAGCTAGGTTAGTAACAAGCTCCCCAGAGCTAGGTTAGTAACAAGCTCCCAGGGCTAGGTTAGTAACAAGCTCCCAGAGCTAGGTTAGTAACAAGCTCCCAGGGCTAGGTTAGTAACAAGCTCCCAGGGCTAGGTTAGTAACAAGCTCCCAGAGCTAGGTTAGTAACAAGCTCCCAGGGCTAGGTTAGTAACAAGCTCCCAGAGCTAGGTTAGTAACAAGCTCCCAGGCCTAGGTTAGTAACAAGCTCCCAGAGCTAGGTTAGTAACAAGCTCCCAGAGCTAGGTTAGTAACAAGCTCCCCAGAGCTAGGTTAGTAACAAGCTCCCAGAGCTAGCTTAGTAACAAGCTCCCAGAGCTAGGTTAGTAACAAGCTCCCAGGGCTAGGTTAGTAACAAGCTCCCCAGAGCTAGGTTAGTAACAAGCTCCCAGGGCTAGGTTAGTAACAGGCTCCCAGAGCTAGGTTAGTAACAAGCTCCCAGAGCTAGGTTAGTAACAAGCTCCCAGAGCTAGGTTAGTAACAAGCTCCCAGAGCTAGGTTAGTAACAAGCTCCCAGAGCTAGGTTAGTAACAAGCTCCCAGGGCTGGGTTAGTAACAAGCTCCCAGGGCTAGGTTAGTAACAAGCTCCCCAGAGCTAGGTTAGTAACAAGCTCCCAGAGCTAGGTTAGTAACAAGCTCCCAGAGCTAGGTTAGTAACAAGCTCCCAGAGCTAGGTTAGTAACAAGCTCCCAGGGCTAGGTTAGTAACAAGCTCCCAGAGCTAGGTTAGTAACAAGCTCCCAGGGCTAGGTTAGTAACAAGCTCCCAGAGCTAGGTTAGTAACAAGCTCCCAGAGCTAGGTTAGTAACAAGCTCCCAGAGCTAGGTTAGTAACAATCTCCCAGAGCTAGGTTAGTAACAAGCTCCCAGAGCTAGGTTAGTAACAAGCTCCCAGAGCTAGGTTAGTAACAAGCTCCCAGAGCTAGGTTAGTAACAAGCTCCCAGAGCTAGGTTAGTAACAAGCTCCCAGAGCTAGGTTAGTAACAAGCTCCCAGAGCTAGGTTAGTAACAAGCTCCCAGAGCTAGGTTAGTAACAAGCTCCCAGAGCTAGGTTAGTAACAAGCTCCCAGAGCTAGGTTAGTAACAAGCTCCCAGAGCTAGGTTAGTAACAAGCTCCCAGAGCTAGGTTAGTAACAAGCATTTCTGGGACAGAGAAGCAGGTGGGCCGGGCTAGGCAGATGCTGCAACTCCTCACTCCCTAACTATAAGCTTTATCAAAGAGGAGAGTCTTAAGTTTGCTCTTGAATGTTTGTGAACGGGCAACACAATAAACAACTACAAATGTTACACACTGGGGCTTTAAAAGTTACATATACTGTAGGTACTTTTAAGAAGGATTGCATATATACGCTCTCCCTCCACCTCTCCCTCCTGTCATGCCAAATTGTGTTTTACAGCATCTGTTCATTATAGATGGCCGGCATGATGGATATGGTCATAATATTAATGTAAGACTGACACAGCGGAGACATGAATCATGGCCGGCTTTATTTCAAAGCCGGCGTTCCATTGGCCCGCCACTAAAAAGTGATATATAAATGTCAGCGAATGGCAGCCGTAAAGCATTATGAAGTACATTTGATGACGCATTTTCGCCGTTATCAACCCGCCGTTATTTACTAATGTGTCTTCTTCATGTGACAGCCGCTGTGGACGTTCACGTCTCCTGTCACTTGCAGATTGTGTACTTAAAGACTCCCACTGTACCTTTTGTCTTCTGCAGGTGCTGCCGGCTCCGCGGGGGGACGATGAAAAGGTAAGACAAAAGGATGTGCTCGCCCTTTGGGTACGGAAGTCCAGGAACGACTTTAAATTGAAAGCATTCAATCAAATTGAAATTGTATTTCCCATATGTGTATATCACACTCAATTTAACTCTGTTTCTGTAAGGGCCACAGTGGGGAATAAGGATCCCATCCAGAGCCAGACGTGTTTAGTTTATTGACATGCTTTTATTTTGAAAAAGTCAAAGATCTTTGAGTGTATTATTGCATTTTTGCAAAATCCAGGTGAAAAGAATAACTTAAAGAACTCTGTGGTAGCTCTGTGGTTTAACATTCCTTGTTTATTTGACTCATTTATTTGCATTATTCTTCCATTTTTCACACACTTTCTTTTATTAGAAGCACGTTTGACAAGCTGTGCTCGTTGCACGGGATGAAGAAATACTGTAAACTATTTCATATTGGCAGGACAGAGAAATAGAAAGATATGGTGGTAACCCTGGTGACCATGCAATCGCAATATCCGGTCACCTCTCCGCTGTTTGCCGTCAAAGGGAAAAAAACAGTGGATGTTTTTCAGGTTAAAATTTATTTGCATAAAGCGACGATGACTATGTTTACATGTACATAATATTCTGCTTTTTGCCCTAATTCTGAAAAAGATGATATCCCGACTAAGCTGTTTCCACGGCTAATGACAGAGAATATTCCACTAATATTCCCGTTTCCATG
>CM042448.1:1230000-1272500 GCA_023631565.1 Gymnocephalus cernua | reverse complement strand
AAACATCCGCAAAATTGCGTTCGCTAAACCCACCAGACTCCATGTAAATAAACAGTAGTTTTAGCATCGTAAAACACACTTCATTCAAAGTGGACAGAAACATAATAAAACTATGAAAAGCCGTTTTGAGTCGTCTTTCCTCTTTTCCAACCATCCCAACTCTAGTTTTGGTTGAAATAAACACATAGTTTACTGATTTACATGTGAGAATATGTTGGCTCTGTACACGCTAAAAGTATAGTTTTTTTAAATGGAGTCTGGTGGGTTTAGCTCTAGTGACCTCAGAGCTGTTTCTGGTTAAACTAAAAGGTCTATCTCTGTAGGGATCCATCCCATAATGTTGTCACACACTTAGAATAACAATCTGAGTCTGTCAGCAGCAACAACACAACTTGTAGTGGATGTAAACTGATGCTGAACATTAGTCCTGCAGGGTTACATTACAGCCCGGTCTGTGGGTGTTGGTTACAGTGTTCACACTTAATACTGGACCAATGTCAAAGATTGTTGTTCCCATCGTCACTTAGACACAGAAACATAGGAAAATAGGTTAAAAAAATGGTAGTTACCAACAGTTGAAAAAATTAATTAGAAATTATAGAAAAGCAATAAAAAAATATTTAGATGTAATACGTTGAATCAGTTGCACTACTATTATATTTCAGATCCGTGAATCTACTTTTAGCTTTTATTCACGAAAAGCACGGAGCCACCTTCAATGTTGACTTAAGCTGGACACTCACTAAATGTTAGGAATAAATAAATTGAATTAACCAACCAATCTGTAACTTAATACCTTCCCAACACTGCGTACTATATGCAGTATATAATTATGACATATTATTATATGCATATGTAACATTAAATTCTTCTGTAGTCCCTCAAGCAGCAGTGACAGCCTCAATAATGTGTCTGATTTTTAAGATGGTAAAAGATTAAAGAGTATAAAATATACCTGGCAAACAGGACTGCAAATACTATCTATGATACGATATATATTTCCACACAGAATCACACGACGCCAATACATAAATATATAGATATTTCATCCACAGCTTCCGGTCCAATGTCCACACACAACATACTTTGTTGTCCTTTTGACATATTTGAAGCGTTTTTCCGTCAATTTCGAGAACAGACGGCGTTTTCTTGTTCTTTCGAACGCTGTTTTTTTTCTACTTGTTTGCCCCTTTTTATCGTTTTTGTTGCTTTTTTCACTGTTGTTGTTTTTCTCAGTGTTTGTGTCGCTCTTTCAGACGTTTTTGTTGCTTTTTTCAGACATTTTTGTCATTTTTTTCAGACATTTTTGTCATTTTTTTCAGACGTTTTTGTCATTTTTTTTAGACGTTTTTGTCAAATTTTTCAGACATTTTTGTCATTTTTTTCAGACGTTTTTCTCATTTTTTTCAGACATTTTTGTCATTTTTTTCAGACGTTTTTGTCTAATATTTCAGCCGTTTTTGTCGCTTTTTGCAACGTTGTTGTCTATAATTCTATTGTTATGTGTCTATGTGTTTCAGCGGTGAAGTGGACGGCCCCACTTTAAAATAAAGAATAAAGAAAACATATTACAGCAACCGTGTAACCCACAAATAATCCACTAAACTTTCATACATAAAACTACTACTACAGACACGGAACAATAAGTAAATACATAACAGGGAATGTCACTTCCAGACAGAGAATCATCGATACTATGATGATATTTTAACATTATTGTTTCCTTTGTAACCTCGTGTTTTCTTCCCGTCAACTTGTTGTCATTGAAAATGAACTTTTTTTGCGCTTTTTCTGATGTTTTTGCCGCTTTAACATTTAAAAAAAAAACATTTGGTCACTTAAATGCACCACTAACACCAACCTTTTGTTATTTTAATAATACGTTTTACACTTTTACACTCTTGGAACATCGGTCAACAAACTTCATTTATGTGAAATTAGACTAAAAAGCAGAAATGATGAATTATTTTATTGTTTAGCGTAGTTATAGTTCAGATCAGAGGATGCTGAGTGGATCACAGACTGGCTCATGTCAAAGTTTAGTCTTTTTTTCAAATGCTATAAAATTCATTAAATTTACCTGAAGAACGTTTACTTGTATGGAACCATCCACGTTATTTTTGGACAATTTGCCCCCCCGTCCACCATTGCAACTTTTTGTTTTTTGCGTCAAAATTTAAAATGAACTTTTTCTACACTTTTGTTGCTTTTCCCCATGTTTTTTCTTAACACCTTTTTCAACGTTTTTGAAGCTTTTTCCGACTTATTTGTCACTTTTTTCAACGTGCTTTAATCATTTTCTTTTTTCATTTGCATTCAATTATGCAAATTCAATGAAAGTAGTGATCTGATCATTTATAATACATGTGAAAAGCGTTTTTTTTTGACAATTTGGTTGCAAAAAATCCAAATTTCTGATATAGAGACGTGTTGAAAGCGGGACATCAAGAGGGTTAAAGAAAGAATTTGGCACATCCAAACAAGTCTTGTGTGCAGGTGCGTAGGACAAAAACAAGGACTTGAAGAAAGACAAAATCCTGACGTTGACGAAGATCCAGCTGGACCAAAAACATTACGTTTCCTTTAATAAATGGTGATGCTGCAGCGAGAGCAGTGTGCAGCATTTTCTTCCTGTTGACTGTGCAACTTTTTAGATTTTCTGAGTCATCTTTTTTGACACTTTTCTCGCTTTTTTTCTGATGTTTTTTGAAGATTTTCCCGACATTCTTGTCACTATTTTGTCACGTTCTTTTACCAATTGTTTCCTTTAAATGCTATAAAATTGACTAAAACACCCATATTCAATGAAAGTAGTGATCTAATCATTCATGTTACATGTGAAGAGAGCTGTAGGGAATCATCTGTGTTATTTATTTCTGGTTGAAAGAAGCCCAAATTTCTGATATAGAACGTTTTTTTTAAATGGGTGAAATTTGACCCGAGGACAACAATATTGTTAAAAAAAAAAGCACAATACAAGTTCAGCTTCTTACCTGCGGTCCAGTTTAGCCCCGAACTGTAGCTCAGACCCAGACGGGGCAGACCCGGAGCCAGAATGGACGCGTGCCACGACCACTGCTGGGACAGAAAACAAGACAACGCGCTCGCATCCAAGCTTCTCATTCATACCGCTTCACATCGGGTCCACACGTTTTTGCTTTCGCTCTGAACTTCAGTGCCCCACCTGACCCCTGGAACAAATCACAGCACTTTCTTAGAACTGACCCATGCATTCGTGCTTTTTGGACAATTTGAGAAATCTGCTTTTGAACTTGTAAACTCGTTCTTGTACTTGCCTTACATACCACTGGCAATACAACTTCATCACTGAGTGTTACATGCATGCATCACAATAGATCACAATACTGCATTAAGTGCAGGGGCGTAACTTTGGGTTCAACATTGGAGGGGTTGGGATCTCCGACTATCCCGGGACACGTCTGCACGCGTTGAAAACAATCTATAAAAAATTGTGGGGAAAAAACTCCGAAAGAAGCAACAAAAACCTTTGAAAAAAAAATCCAGAAAGGTGACAAAAACGTTGAAAAATTGTCCAAAAAAATTCGCGAAGAAGGCAACAAATGTCGGAGAAAGCGACAAAAACTTTTAGGAAAATAATTGTCAAAAAGGCGATTTAAAAAAAAACAGTGAAAGAAGAAAAAAAAGCTTTTGGGAAAAAAACTCAAGAAAGGCGACAAAAATGTAACAAAAAACTCTAGTACCTCAACATTTGTACTTAAGTACAGTACTGGAGTAAATGTACTTAGTTACAAAACTATCTTTATATAGCAGGATGAGACAACAAGCAGTACTAAGTACATTTACTCCAGTACTGTACTTCAGTCCAAATGTTGAGGTACTTGTACTTTACTTGAGTCTTTTCTTTTCATGCCACTTTCTACTTTCTACAAATACAATGATCTGTGTGTGTGTGTGTGTGTGTGTGTGTGTGTGTGTGTGTGTGTGTGTGTGTGTGTGTGTGTGTGTGTGTGTGTGTGAGTGTGAAGCAGATGCCATTCTGCTGATCTCAGTCCACATCCACACCGGGACGGGTCGTCCTCCGCAGGTCAGGCGGCGTCCAAACTGTCTCGTCTCGCAGGTCGGCCGACGCCTGACGAGGAACATCTGCCTGCCACACAACAAAAAACATCAACAGTCGCTCGGTTTGTGTCATCGACCGTGTTGAATGTTGACGTGCAATGGTTTCTACTTCTACTCCGCTACATCTCAGAGAGAAATATTGTACTTTTTACTCCACTACATTCATCTGTTACAGCTTTAGTTACTAGTTACTTTACACATTAAGATTCCTGCGCACAAAACACATGCAGTATTTTTCTTTACTTTTAATATATTTTCCTGATGATACTGACAGACTTTTACTTAAGTAATGTTTTCAATGCAGGACTTGGTGGTGTTAGTACTTTTACTTAATTAAAGGATCTGAATACTTCTTCCAGCGCTGTTTGCAGGTCTGGAAGTCAAAAGCCAAATACATTTGCTCAGTGTCATGAATCTCAAAGTGTATTTGGCTTTCACATTCTATCTCAAGTGAATATGTAGACATATTCCCATCTCGTTTAGGGGTATTCTAGTATTTGGTGTCAGAAGAAAACCACATTGGGATGTTCCAGGTGTGCGTTGTCATGGCTTCACACACCTTTGCAAATACTCAATTTGCAGCTGAAATGACAAATAAATGATTGCAATATCCGACCCAACAGCTCTAGACATAGAATAGTTGACATGCACTTTAGATTTGTGTTAGTCTAAAGTTTAAGTGACAAGTAAGGATGCAAACACAGACTTCCATAAGCAAACATGCATGGTCTTTATATTCGGCTTCTTTTTATAAGATGCACATCCATACAGATTATGTCCAAAACATGCTCTTATTTTCTCAACAATGGGACTTAATTTAAGCAGTGATCCTTCATTTGTCTTCATTTTGTGTCTTAAATAGTTCTTCTGAGATTACCTGTCACTTGTGTCAGGGGTTGAAGTTTTAGATTAAAAACCCCCGCGCTCGCAAGAAGATCTGATTGTGCTCAAGTTTGGATTTAATCCAGCTTTAGTGTGAGCACGACTGTGCAAAAGCAAATCTACTGGAGGGGAAGAACGAGAGGGCGAGGGAGGGGTGAAAGTTGAGTAGCACCGAGATGGAGACGCTTTGACTTGACTTTTCTCTGGCTGCCTTTAAGCCAAGCCGCTGTGGAGATAGACGGGAGTAAATAGAAAAAAACAGCGATTGCCGTCTCGCTCTGCCTCCCCTCTCTCGGTAATCTGATTGGGCTTGTTCCCGCCGAATCGAGGGCAACGCCAAAAACAAAAGATCACCAATCAGATAGAAGGGGCTCCCACTGAAGTCCTTGGCATGGTATGAATGCTTTGCCCTCACATGTGCGCTAGTATCTAGCAGCGAGATTCCCCGTGTCGCTTTTATGTGTTAATCGTCACCGCTCAGTGAGACCATTGTGCTGTCTGCATCGCCGGGGGAGGAAAACCGCAAAAAAAGGGTGGGAGGGGGGGAGTTAATACGGAGAGTGAATGTGAGCGGCGGAGACTGCCAGCACCGTTTCACACGAGCTGAGAGTCGCCTCATCGCCCCCGTTGACGAGGGTCCAAGAGTGCAATGCGGTGCTCTGCCACCACAGACGTCTATGATTGGTGGGGAAAGATTTCTACACTCGGGGTGGGAGGATGATTATCACCTGAAGTTCATGTCTAAGATATAGAAGAGCCGGGTGGCAGAAGCTCTGCCAACCGCTGACACGGCGGCCCCTACATCGTGGAACGCTTGTCCTCGTGTTTTAAGAGCGCCGGCCTCTGTTGGTCTTTGTAAAAAGCAGCTAAAGACACATCTCTTTAGTCAGGCGTCCCACATTGTTGACTGTACTACTATGTATCTTATGCCTTGGTGGTTTACTGTAATGTATTGTGACTTATGCCTACTGTACACTAGAAGACTCTGAGCAGACAGTCTGACAATCATCTCACATCTAAAAACATTCACGACGAGGTGTCCATTGTCAGGTATTAATGGACGACGGCGAGGCGTGAATATGTTGCCTACAGAGCTGATAAAAAGCATAAATTCTTACACGTTCACACGCCAGGCAAAGAAATGGCTTTTATCAAATCAAATTTGTCCCCACATGTGACCAGATATATGTATGTGTGTGTGTGTGTGTGTGTGTGTGTGTGTGTGTGTGTGTGTGTGTGTGTGTGTGTGTGTGTGTGTGTGTTCTAAGGTCAAAGTGTATGAAAGGTGTGAACATGAATCTTTGTACCTCTTTGTTTTTTCTTTTTATTCATTGTAAATCTTATTACTCATGTATGTTTTATGTATTTTAGCTTAACATCAGCCTGCCCAGGGACTACGGGTGAAAATTAGCTCTTGAGCTAAAACCCGGTACAATGCATCTCTCCCTTTGAGGTCAATGTTTATTGTACGCTGTCCCTGTTTCTCTAAATAAATAAAAAAAAATAAAAAAATAAAAAAACGTCCGACGCCGAAGTCCATTAATACCTGACAATGGACACCTCGAAGGGCATTAACCCGCTTATACCATGGTCACTTGCCAAATAACATCTTTTTAAAACTTTATTTCACATTTTAATTAGTTTTACAATCGAAATCTAAAGTTTTTACAAACAATAACTGTTTCCCTGGTTACGCCTGACGGTTTGACTAATACCTGGAACAATCATTCCCATCCATCAGGTTCTTATGCAATGCAAACGTTGTTCACTCCTCCAGGAAATAGGAAGGACCTTAGATACCACTTCGCCACCCTTAGCAACCGGAGATGTTTATAGTCCGCTCAGCTGATAGAATCCTTCAGCTCAGCTACGAGCCAGAAGGCTAACGCTATGCTAGCTAATGCTATGCTAGCTAACGCTATGCTAGCTAATGCTATGCTAGCTAACGCTATGCTAGGTATCGCTATGCTAGCAAGATCCAAAGTCAATAACATTGTGTACAGTTGGCAATCAGTAAAACTAATTTGACAGTATGTTAAACAACAAGACAAGCAGCTATCAGCCATGTCATTGTCCCCGAAACAATATAACGACTTTTACGAACAATGTGATCCGCGATGTGTAACGTTACTGTCGGCCGCAGCAGCGCAGCCTGGAGCAGCGACCTGAACAGTGAACGGGATGTGAGATAACGTTATTCTCTGTGAAACAAAATCAGACCAGAGGGGAATTAGAACTTACTTCCTGCAGCGTGTGTGTTAGCGCCATCCTGTGGTGATCAGAGTATAACTTACTTCCTGCAGCGTGTGTGTTAGCGCCATCCTGTGGTGATCAGAGTATAACTTACTTCCTGCAGCGTGTGTGTTAGCGCCATCCTGTGGTGATCAGAGTATAACTTACTTCCTGCAGCGTGTGTGTTAGCGCCATCCTGTGGTGATCAGAGTACAACTTACTTCCTGCAGCGTGTGTGTTAGCGCCATCCTGTGGTGATCAGAGTGTAACTTACTTCCTGCAGCGTGTGTGTTAGCGCCATCCTGTGGTGATCAGAGTATAACTTACTTCCTGCAGCGTGTGTGTTAGCGCCATCCTGTGGTGATCAGAGTGTAACTTACTTCCTGCAGCGTGTGTGTTAGCGCCATCCTGTGGTGATCAGAGTACAACTTACTTCCTGCAGCGTGTGTGTTAGCGCCATCCTGTGGTGATCAGAGTATAACTTACTTCCTGCAGCGTGTGTGTTAGCGCCATCCTGTGGTGATCAGAGTGTAACTTACTTCCTGCAGCGTGTGTGTTAGCGCCATCCTGTGGTGATCAGAGTATAACTTACTTCCTGCAGCGTGTGTGTTAGCGCCATCCTGTGGTGATCAGAGTATAACTTACTTCCTGCAGCGTGTGTGTTAGCGCCATCCTGTGGTGATCAGAGGACGAGTTGGAAATAACAGATCCACATTTCCTTTTTGATTTAATGTAGCGCATTGATTTAGTTATTGATTTAACAGTAAACAGTCCGTTTCACCGGGACACCTTTACTAGGTGTCCTATATCACTTTTTTATGGACACCCAGCAGCCAATCAGAATTGAGTATTCACCCAGACCATGGTATAAAAGTTGTTAATCGGATATGAAACGTCGTCGATATGAATAATGTCAGAAATTTCCACCCCAAACTGAGATAGCCCCGATCATTTAGCCAGTTATGACAAAGCTCCTACGACTAATACAATGATTTCCATCTGTGTGTGTGTGTGTGTGTGTGTGTGTGTGTGTGTGTGTGTGTGTGTGTGTGTGAAGCAGATGCCATTCTGCTGATCTCAGTCCACATCCATCCGTCTACCACCAAATCTTCCCAAAGGCCACCGGGACGGACCGTCCAAGTGAGTCTTTTCTTTTCTACTTCTACTCTGCTACATTTCAGAGAGAAATATTGTACTTTTTACTCCACTACATTCATCTGTTACAGCTTTAGTTACTAGTTACTTTACACATTAAGATTCCTGCACACAAAACACATGTAGTTTATAAAATCTGATGTTTTATTCTAAAGTAAACTAGCCGACAATATAACGGCTACAAGTCCAGCTGAGATGATCAGACCGTTAAACGATCGTTATCTTATTATCTTGCAATGAAACACACACACACACACACACACACACACACACACACACACACACACACACACACACACACACACACACACCCTTACTTTTCAACTCACTATTGCACATTAATGCTGGCATGTTGGCTGCCTTTCAACAAGTTTTCATCTGATCTCTATAGGGATTAAAACGACAACTTAGGATTCAACTGTGGCTGCAAATGTATTACTGCATGAAAAGTATTTCACCTACGTGATCTTCACCTTTTGATACAAGCTGGAAATACATTCACTATCGTCTATCAAACACAGGGAGGGAAAGGGGGGGTTGGGGCTGGAGAACAGAAGTTGGGCTTTGACACGGTACCGAGCAGTTATTTTATTGACGTGGGAAGACACAGGAAAACGAGCTGCTTTCACTCTTGCATGTCGAGTCCTTCTGTTGGCGCGCCAATCCAAAACAATTTCAGATTTTTGAGAAATACGGGGGCAGCTGGCGTTCCCACAGCCGCGCCGGAATTAACCGCTTACGCGCTGCAACCCTATCTGCTCTGCACCTGGGCAGCTAGCAGGGCAGCCCTGCACCTTTGACTCGGGAACAGTCCGCTGCTGCATTGTGTGGGTGGTGTGTGTGTGTGTGTGTGTGTTTGTGTGTGTGTGTTTGTGTGTGTGTGTGTGTGTGTGTGTGTGTGTGTGTGTGTGTGTGTGTGTGTGTGTGTGTGTGTGTGTGTGTGTGTGTGTGTGACTGTGTGTGTGTGTGCATGTGTGCAGTGTGTGTGTGTGTGTGTGTGCGCAGTGTGTCATTGCAAGAGGGAAAAGTGACTTTCCGCAACGCCTTCCTGCATGTTGGACGCTTTCTTTCTCTTAGCTGGAGGTGTGTGTGTGTGTGTGTGTGTGTGTGTGTGTGTGTGTGTGTGTGTGTGTGTTTGCATGTGCGTGCGTGCACAGAAGAAACACACCAAGTGGTTCTTCGTCGTATGAATTTTGAGTTTGCGGTTCCACTTTGAGCTAAGTGAGATTTTTTTGTGTGAGTCGTAGGAACCTGAAAGAACAAATAATTTGACGCTTGCAGTTGCACAGCACTGGGTACACTGGGTACACTGGATACACTGGGTACACTGGGAACACTGGGTACACTGGGTACACTGGGTATACAGTGTAGTATAAAGTAAGAAAACAGCTAAACAAATAAGGACAGAATATACAGCCGTTGAAGACATGCAATACTTTGTTTTTACGGTTGAATCAAAGTTCAAATGAATTTTCCTAACCTGAATTTTAACTAAAGGTCTACTTATTAGCTTTCTCTCGAGCTTTCAGCTGCATCACACCGTCTTCATCAGTGGATGGATTTGGCTCAGACGTCAACAAGCGACTACGTTTGTCTGTTTTTCTATCTAAAGTAGGACTCGGTGCCGAATAAAGAAGAGCTTAGTAATGAAACGTATTTGAGTTTGTAAATATATATAAATATAACTTATTGTGGCTAATGGGCTTATGTATCGTCGTAATATTATATTGGATAAAACGTGATTTACATGCAGTACCTAGTTAAAATGTGAAACCTTCCCAAAGAAAAGTCTAAATGAATTCAAGACTTTTTAGGCACCGACTGAATTGCCATTCGAGTATCAAAAATGCCTCGTCATTTCAATACCTAAGGAGTACATCTCATCAGCGTCAGTGAGCCAATCAGCATGCAGCATGCTTCTACCAAGATATAATAATGTCTGTGATTGGCTGTCTAACGCTGCACATCGTAGATACACGCAGGAAAAACTCCGTTACACAGAGACGGCAGGAGCTGAAACATAGATAAACAGATTTGTGCCGTAATGTCTATGTTGTAATTTATTTTTCATTTATAAAATTGATATCGAAAAAAATATCTTTAGGAACTGGTATCGAAGTCACGGTATTGGTATGGGTACTAGTATTGAATATTTTTGAGCGATACCAATTATATGAAATGATGCCACGTTTTTGAGTTATAAAAGCAGAAATCATTCATTATTTTGACTAAAATGCCTGTAAAAGGAAGTTTTTCCTCGCCACTGTTGCACCAAATGTTTACTTTTTGGGGGGGAATTGTTGTGTCTTTGTAAATTATAGAGCGTGGTCTAGACCTACTCTATCTGGGAAGTGTCCTGAGATAACTGCTGTTATAATTTGACACTGAGGGTTGTGGTAATGTGAGGAGAGCCCAAAAAGATGCTAGAATGGATAGCTGTGGATGCCCAGGGGGGGGCCCATAGAGAATGACTTTCTACAGGACCCGGAGTTTTGTGCTACGTCCCTGCTGACACTAAAAATAGAATTGAAATTGAATTCTAGCTACACTGGAAGTCTATAAAACCTGGGATGAGTAAATGTTTAATTAGGAGGACTTCATGAGTCGTAAATGCTGTTTCCACACCAGCCAAAAACCCAAAGTTTGCAGTGCAATCACTGCGAGTTGACTGTGTGCTGAGAAGGCTGACAGGCCAGGCGTGGTAAACAGCGGTGCGGAGCGAACATGTTGTCGCCCGTGTTGAACATCTGACCTGGCTGGAACCTGCGGCGAGCGGCACAGCTGAACAGGAGGCCGTCTGGATGGGAGAGGAAGGGGGGAGGGGGGAGAGGGAGGCTTGGCTGTACATGCTTGGCTACTTGCCCCGGTCTCATTGACCAGACAGCTGAACTAGCGAGGGAGGGAGGGAGGAATCGGATGAAGCCTCTGTTTGTTTTTTTATACATTACTAAATAATAATCTGCACTGTTATCCATCATTTAACCTCCGTCTCTGCTTCTACTTTTCCCACACAGCACTTGTCAGTAAGATACAATAACGATAAAATACAATTAATTGTGCAAAGCAGCAGCTGCAAAAGTCCAAATAGTGGCCAAAGAATGTGTTTAAATAACTAAAACACTGTAATACATTGTCAGAAATGTGTAGTGCTTTGTTTTTACCTCATGATTTCTCTGTTTTCTACATGCAACATTTGAGAAAAAATGTCGTTTTCATTCTCTTGTGTGTGTTTTGTGTGTCTATGCTCGTGTGTGTACAGTACGCCCATACACTTGTAGGCGTTGCACAGCGTGAGCACGTCTGCATGTTACTCCTCTGCGACTGTTAGTGGGTCCGCATGTGACTGCCTCCGCTGGGTTCCAGCGGGGGGGCCGCGGGTGGCCCCGCCCACCCCAGGCCGGTTCCAGCCAATCGGGTGCTAATGTGCGGGAACAGGAGAGCTGCGCTGACAGATGGCCGGCTGACCTGGAAAACCTGCCCCCCTTTTCAGGGTTCAGCAGTCGGCAGATGACAGGTATTATTTCATAACCCAAAGACTGAAGAGACACACACACACACACACACACACACACACACACACACACACACACTCATTTTTCTATCAGTTTATGATGAACTAGTTGCTGAGTGATTTCCTTTTGAGTTTTGTTCACTTTGAGGAGTTAATCTAGCAGTTTTTAACTCTGAGAAATTCTATTTTAATCCACTGATGTCCTCCATGGAAATATATATATTACGTGTATATATATATATATATATATATATATATATATATGCTCAATAAGCACATATCTTTCTTGTTTTATCACCTAGAATTATGTTGATTTAAGGCCTTGGAAAATACAGATATTAGAGGTATTATAATGTTTGCATTCAAGTACAGCAAACACACACACACACACACACACATACACATAGTGCACACAAGTTACACACTGGTGTAGCAGCTCACACACATAATTTCACACTTAGCCATTGACACACACACACACACATTTATCTAAGGCTCCAACCAGCCATGTAACTCTGATGTCAGGGCAAATCAGTCTGGCAGAAAGTGCTTTTTGATGAAGTTGTTCATAAATTTTAATACAACATGTCAGCTAACATGATGTATAGACTGGCTGCTCATTCATATTTCAAACAGTCTGCCGTTGAGCAAACAGCAGGGGTGTACCTTGCTCTACCTTTAGAGTGCTGCTGGTTACGGCTGTCAGAGGAGAGCAGAGAAACGCTGCAGGGATTTTTATTACAAACCAACCGTGTCCAGCGGCATCATGGAGGACTAACGGAGAACTATAGCTGAAATAAAATCCAATAAACACAAAAAAATCAGATGCAAATTGTCATGCAGTATCTTTTAAGGTACACATCTTCTATTCACACTTAATAATGTAGAACTTCTAAGAGCTAGCAAGTCATTTACATCCTACACAATGCTAGCGTCTACATTTGAGCTAGTGGACGTGTGTTATTCAGCATGGTTGTGGTTGTTGTTCCTATAACAGCCGGCACTGTCATGTGTAGTAAATGTTACTTCCGGGGCTTTCACACCTGCCTCATGTGGTTGTGTTGAACGGCTCTAGACTTGGTTTGGGCAGGTGTGAATACACAACACATCAGGCTCGTTCTAGATGAGCCAGGTCTGCAAAGATCCATCATGCCGGTTAGATTTGTGTCTGACATGCACGCGTGGACAGCGATAACCTCACGCGATCAAGGCGGCCGCAGGTTTGAGACGCAGGCACCGCAGTTGCTCTCCACTGACTGCAAGACCCAGGGGCATGCTGGGAGATGCCTGGCTCTCAGCTGATCTAACAGAATCAACTAAATGAACAAACTAACTAAATTCGTTCAGATTACAGATCATCTACAGTCTGTTATCAACATCAGCAGCGGATCACATGTAGAGCATTTTGACAGCTACTCCGTCATAATAAAAACACCTGGAGAGTATACGAGCTGATATATGGCTCTGATAACATTTCATGAAATTGTAATCGGACCTCGGACCTAACAGCGGCTTTTTGTCAACGCCTCCTGCTCTCGTCCACTTTACAGGCAAGGCTCGGTTCATCTCAAACCAGCCTATTCTCAGTCCTGTCACGTCAAGAAGTGACGCCTGGTCAGGTATCTCGGGCGTTTGTTATTGACGCAGAAAGTCTCCTTTAACGCCACATTTAGACCCGCTTGGTCGGGACTCTTGGAGTCACTTCTCGGCGCTGAGTGACATGCGACACAGGAACGGGACAGTTACGTTTAGGAAAAGATGGTGACCTGGTTTGACCACCTTCTTCCTGTATTTTTCTTTATGTTTCTATTATTATGATTGTATCTATTACCAAGTATATTTTGTTTATTTCTACTAAACTGCGCTGCTGCTCTATGCTTTTAGGACATCATCCTGAGGACCCCCATGAAAACGAGATGCTGCATCTCTTGGGGTTTTAATAAATGTATATAAATAAATAAATAAATTTACTCTCTTGCTCCCGCCCCCAGACACATCCGACCAATAAGAGGAGGGAACGTTCTTGTGTGCTCTGTAGTGAAGTTTTCAAAGTCATCAGCTGATGCGGAGCAGAGCGAAACCAACTATAAAACAGGAGGAAAGAGTGCATTTGTTGGGGACTACTTTCAGTGGCGGATTAATCCACATTTGGTGCTCTTGTGGCCCCAGGGCGGTGTGTGTGGGATGGAGTAATGAAGGAACATGTCAGTGCAACAGTGAAGCACACTGATGGGGTTTTTTAAGCAAAATGTCGCTCTATGACGGAGAGAAAGAAGATATATCAGACACTTTTTGAATCCCTACGGATGGAAGATCTCCCAACGTTGAATGTTCAGGAGAAATAAGAGCCAGATAAAAAAATCTGAATTGTGCGATATGCTCTGAACAGCTGGGCATCATATCGAATTCTCCCTTCACACAACTCCCAGTGATTCTTGCATTGCTGAGTCGAAAGGTGGCCCAACCCTAAGACTCTCGCCTTGTATGAAAATGAGACACATTTCCGCTCCATTAATTGATCCGGGCAGCCGCTTTTGAAATGTGGACCTGCCTGAGAATCAGGAATTAGGGGCCGACTCCTGGGCCAATTAGGCGAGTCTTCGCCACGTCTCGGCCCCCAGCTCCTCCGACGCATCTCAATCAATCTGGACCGTCCGCAGGTGAAAATGCCAGACTGGAGTCGCCGGTCGCCGCCGTGAATGCTAAAGGCGGGCCGTGCCGTAATGCTATTCATGTCCAAAATCACGCCTCGCATACAGCACAAGGGGGAGGGGGGAGGGGGCCAAAGGCTAATGGTCTCTCATTGGCTGCTTCTACCTTCCGTGATTCACTCGATATGTGAGAAACCAGCTTTTACCTTCCTCTTTCATCTCTGCCAATAATAGCCGCAGCGCGTCTATGAATAGCAAATAAGAGATGGGGAGGTAATTACCCCTCTGGGAGAATCCCCCCCCCCCCTCTCTCCCTCTCCCTCTCTCCCTCATTCTACGGATGTGAAGATGAAATACACAATGACTGACAAGTTGTAGCTGTGATTAGAGTTATGTCATGTTGTGTTTTTCACAGAGAGGTCAGAAGTCAGGCCCAGTCGGTCAGTAACCGGCAGTAGAAGTATTTTTTTATTCCCATTTGTAACGTAGTTGGGTTCTCTATACTTGTGTCAGGACAATATCTCTTGTAGGGCTGTCAAAGTTGGCCCAAAAATAACATTTGTTCTAATATTGCGTTCTAAAAAATATAATATATATATATATATATATACTTTATTTTCCAGACTATAAGTCGCATCAGTCAAAAAAATGCGTCATGAAGAGGAAAAAAACATATATAAGTCGCATTTATTTAGAAATTTATTTCACAAAATCCAAGACCAAGAACAGACATT
Source organism: Gymnocephalus cernua (assembly GCA_023631565.1). Taxonomy (NCBI): domain Eukaryota; kingdom Metazoa; phylum Chordata; class Actinopteri; order Perciformes; family Percidae; genus Gymnocephalus; species Gymnocephalus cernua. Next base: position 1,257,234 of record CM042448.1, on the reverse strand, counting down.
TAATCTAGAAAGACGAGTTATTGAACTACACAACAGCACACAGAACAACAGGCTGAATAGGCGTCCGATATGTTCACGTAACATTAATAATAGTTAGTCAGCTACACAATAAGCATGAAGCTGAATAGGCTAAATTAAACATTTATAAACATGTTAAATTATATATATTTTGATATATAAGTCGCACCTGATTATAAGTCGCAGGACCAGCTAGGGCTGGGCGATGTGGACAGAATCAAATATCACGATATTTTCTACCAAATACCTCGATATTGATACCGCAACGATATTGTAGTGTTGAAAAAGACACTTATGCCATATTACGATATCACGATATCCTAAATCTAAGACGATACCTAGTCTCATATCACGATATCGATATAATATCCATAAATTGCCCAGCTCTAGGACCAGCCAGACTATGGAAAAAAGTGTGACTTATAGTCCAGAAAATATGGTATTCAGATGTCTCTTTATATGTTTTATGTCCAACACAACGGGGAACAGAACTACTTGTTAAGGTACTGTTTATTTATTTCAACATAAAGATGTATTTTAAATAATCTACTGTATTTTTCAGACTATAAGTTGCTCCTGAGTATAAGTCGCATCAGACCAATAATGCATAGAGCGCCTTCTGTTGTTTTCTCTTGGTTCATTTCTTATGGTTCATGTCAAATTAGTAAGTCGCACCTGACTATAAGTCGCAGGTCCAGCCAAACTATGAAAAAAAGTGCGACTTATAGTCCGGAAAATTGAAGTGTAGGTAGGCTGTGTTTGTGGAAGCCTTTGGTGCGCGTATTGAGCATAAATAAACAAAATATGCAATTTGACTTCATTTTTGGACCGTTATTATCACCATATCTGTGTATAAACTGTTGGAAAAACTAGTGCAGATAATAGATAACACTCGTTAAAGAAAGTCGAGCTACATTCATTAGATCTGAGGAAAGTCTTTTCGTCAGTTTGATGTTTTTTTCCACTGTTTTGGGGCTTATTTCTGCACGTTTTTTGCTGCGTGTTCCCTTCATTTGGCCGAGTTGCTGCCAAAAACGGCTCGGGTGCTGAACCTAAGACTTATAGTGGCAGAGACAACCCTGCAGTTTGACAGCTGACTGTCTGTTGGGACGTGTCCCGCCCCCTCTAAACCCTGTTGTAATCCCGCGTTCAGACAGCGTGAGCCTTAATTGAAATAATCCCCGCGCTGAGCGGGCCGGTGCTGCCCAGCGCTGCAGCCAGAGCCAGCGCCATGATGGGTCCAGTTTAACCCACGGTGTGACTCTGACCTTTCCCTCGCTGCTCGCTGGGACCGTCTGAAGCCGTCCCAGGAAGGACATCTGGTCCTGGGGGTGCTGGGGAGCGTTTGATCCGCCCGGCTGCTCCCAGAGGCCTCTCAGACCCGATGGAGGGGAACTCACTGCAGCAACGTTTCTAATGCTTTCTCCCGCTTTTTTGTCGCGTTTGTTGACTGTCTTTCTGCGTTTTTGTCGACATTTTTCAAGCTTTTGTCCAGATTAATTAAGCTTTTTTCGCGTTTTTGTCACTTTTGTCAACATTGTTGGCTATTTTTCTGCGTTTTTGTTGTGTTTTTAGCCATTTAGCTCGGGGCTTTTAAAATGCTTTTTGTCAGTGTGACGTATATTACATATTATACTGCACTGAATATACTATAAATATAAATCGCATCTGTCAAAAAACAGTTTTTCTCTGGCATAGGAGACCTGTGAGACAACACCCAACACCAACAGAGACAATGGCACGGAAAACTACGTTTCTATATTAAATGTATTATTAATAAAGGTCAAGGCAAGACAAATGGCCATATGAATGCTTCAAACACTCTGATCTGAGAGACAGAAGTTAGAGCTACACATCGGTCTGTTTTTTACATTTTAAACACAGCGCTGTTTGTAATGCATCACGTCTGAGTTATTGTCCGGCGTGTGTTTCTGCACTAATGAACGTGTGTGTGTGTCTCTGTCTCTGTATTTGGTTACTCTGCGTCTGAATGGGTCCATCTCTGCCTCTTTCTGCTGCCACTGTATCTAAAACACTAACATCTGCAGCCCATTTAGTGCTGCTGACACCGGGCTAATAACAGACTGTGTGTGTGTGTGTGTGTGTGTGTGTGTGTGTGTGTGTGTGTGTGTGTGTGTGTGTGTGTGTGTGTGTGTGTGTGTGTGTGTGTGTGTGTGTGTGTGTGTGTGTGTGTGTGTGTGTGTGTGTGTGTGTGTGTGTGTGTGTGTGTGTGTGTGTGTGTGTGTGTGTGAGCGCGTAGCTTAGCCAACAAGCACAGCTGAAAGGTGTCACCGAGGCTCCTCCGCCTCCTCTAACAGTTACTGATTCAGGGGGCGCTTGGTTTTTTTTTTCTTCTTCTTCTGTTTTTTTTGTTGTTGTGTGCGGCCTCAAGCTGCCGGCTTTAAAAAAAAAAACTTTTGACAGAAACGTTGTACGTGTTCGACATCCAGTCGGGTGTTTCCAGTCGGGTTCGGCGGTCGAGTTAGTCAAACTCCAGCCAATCAAAAATCATCAAATCACTATGACTACACTAATGTGGACTTTACATGACGATGCCCGCCGTCCCCCACGCTTACAACACGTCACCATAAGTAGGCGACGTGCACGTTCCTCAGGTTGCGTCAGTTGATTGACTCATCCTGACTCATAGATACAGGCAAGAATGCAATAATATATAATAATAATATATACAAACTCATTTAAATATGCAATAATTAAGAGCAGTGTATATGATGAAATAGTTAGCATTAGAATGTGCCAGAGGCCGGCAAATTTGGGCTATTACGGCTATAACATTTCTCCGGGGACAATGTATGGCAAACAGTATGGAACGGTTTATGGAAATGTCAGTGTTTCCATCAATCATAAGTGAAATGTAGAGAGAAATGGGAGAGGATCTTTTCAATAAAAATCCTCCTCCGGAGCAATCTGTCCCCCTTCACTCTCCCCCTGTGCATGCACCTTTCACTGAGGCAAATGCCACATAAGTGTACTTATTGTGGCAATAAAACCTTTTCTGATTTCTACCTCAGAAGGTGGATGCCGGCAACACCCGAGGGACTAGTTTTTCATACACGTGGGTGAAAAGAGGGAGCGATGGAGCCGGTCGGTGCGTGCAGATGGAGAGGAGGGGTGGGCGTTAAATATCAAAATAAAAAAAAACATGAAATGCAGCGTCCACACCCCTCGCTTATTCTTTCTCTCTCTCTCTCTGTACTTCTTTTTCATTGCATTGTTATATGTCCATTATTCAAATTATTGATCTTTTACAAATATTTTTCAAGGTGTCTTAATTACTCGCAAAAGAAGCGGCGCCTTGGCCGGCAGACAACACAAACAAGTCGATTTGCATTTTCTGTGTTTGTGTGAGTGTTTTGGCAAGCGCCGCGGCCGTCCAGATTGTAACCCCCTATTTCTGCCTCCAAAAAACCTGCCTTGGAGGAGCGTCCACGGAGGGATTAGGGATTTAGTGGGGAAGGTAAGTGTGACTACAAGCTTTGGCTCGCCATCTGCTCCCCAGCAGAGTTGAGGCCAACCTGTGCAGCCTGCAGCAAAGACCTGGGCACCGTGCTAACTCTGGCTGGAGCCAACCTGGCGCCCGCGGCCCCAATCACCAACAGTCTGCTGATTAGTTGTAAGAAGCACTCCATATGTAGCAAAGTTTCTCTCTCTCTCTCTCTGTCTCCTTCCCTTCCTTCCCTCCCGTCCTTATGTATTCCCTCGCCACATTAAATAAATATGGATGTATGGAATTAGTTTTTTTTTGCCCTTAGGTTGTCTGTTTGGCGAGGGGGCGAAAAGACGAGCCTGTTCTTCTCGCTCTTTCTCCCTCTCACCTCTGACAGAATATACCGAGCCAGGGAAAGGAAAAGATGAAGGGGATAAAAAAAAAAATCCTGGCTGTCCTCCCCTACTTCTCTTCTCTTCTCCTCCTTTCCTTCCCTCGCTCTCTTTCGCCTGGCAGCGCCGGGAGACAGATGACAAGGGTTTTGTGGCCGCCCGATCACCCCTGGGTGAGTATTTGCTAATTTATTTAACGGCAGCTTATTAAAGGGACACGCCACCGTTTGTTGAAATAGGGCTTATCACGGTCTCCTCTAGCTTTAGGTAGGTGGGGTCTCCTCTAGATGTAGATAGGTGGGGTCTCCTCTAGCTGTAGGTAGGTGGGGTCTCCTCTAGCTGTAGATAGGCGGGGTCTCCTCTAGCTGTAGGTAGGCGGGGTCTCCTCTAGCTGTAGGTAGGTGGGGTCTCCTCTAGCTGTAGATAGGTGGGGTCTCCTCTAGCTGTAGATAGGTGGGGTCTCCTCTAGCTGTAGATAGGTGGGGTCTCCTCTAGCTGTAGATAGGTGGGGTCTCCTCTAGCTGTAGATAGGCGGGGTCTCCTCTGGCTGTAGATAGGTGGGGTCTCCTCTAGCTGTAGATAGGCGGGGTCTCCTCTAGCTGTAGATAGGTGGGGTCTCCTCTGGCTGTAGATAGGCGGGGTCTCCTCTGGCTGTAGATAGGTGGGGTCTCCTCTAGCTGTAGGTAGGTGGGGTCTCCTCTAGCTGTAGATAGGTGGGGTCTCCTCTAGCTGTAGATAGGTGGGGTCTCCTCTAGCTGTAGATAGGTGGGGTCTCCTCTAGCTGTAGGTAGGTGGGGTCTCCTCTAGCTGTAGATAGGTGGGGTCTCCTCTGGCTGTAGGTAGGTGGGGTCTCCTCTAGCTGTAGGTAGGTGGGGTCTCCTCTAGCTGTAGGTAGGTGGGGTCTCCTCTAGCTGTAGATAGGTGGGGTCTCCTCTAGCTGGAGATAGGTGGGGTCTCCTCTAGCTGTAGGTAGGTGGGGTCTCCTCTAGCTGTAGATAGGTGGGGTCTCCTCTAGCTGTAGGTAGGTGGGGTCTCCTCTAGCTGTAGATAGGTGGGGTCTCCTCTAGCTGTAGGTAGGTGAGGTCTCCTCTGGCTGTAGATAGGCGGGGTCTCCTCTGGCTGTAGATAGGTGGGGTCTCCTCTAGCTGTAGATAGGTGGGGTCTCCTCTAGCTGTAGATAGGTGGGGTCTCCTCTAGCTGTAGGTAGGTGGGGTCTCCTCTAGCTGTAGATAGGTGGGGTCTCCTCTAGCTGTAGGTAGGTGGGGTCTCCTCTAGCTGTAGGTAGGTGGGGTCTCCTCTAGCTGTAGATAGGTGGGGTCTCCTCTAGCTGTAGATAGGTGGGGTCTCCTCTAGCTGTAGATAGGTGGGGTCTCCTCTAGCTGTAGATAGGTGAGGTCTCCTCTAGCTGTAGATAGGCGGGGTCTCCTCTGGCTGTAGATAGGTGGGGTCTCCTCTAGCTGTAGGTAGGTGGGGTCTCCTCTAGCTGTAGATAGGTGGGGTCTCCTCTAGCTGTAGATAGGTGGGGTCTCCTCTAGCTGTAGATAGGTGGGGTCTCCTCTAGCTGTAGATAGGTGAGGTCTCCTCTAGCTGTAGATAGGCGGGGTCTCCTCTGGCTGTAGATAGGTGGGGTCTCCTCTAGCTGTAGATAGGTGGGGTCTCCTCTAGCTGTAGATAGGTGGGGTCTCCTCTAGCTGTAGATAGGTGGGGTCTCCTCTAGCTGTAGATAGGCGGGGTCTCCTCTAGCTGTAGATAGAGACCGTGATAAGACCTATCAACTGATGGTGGCGTATTCCTTTAAATGAAGAAGAAGAGGAGGAAGAATGGAAAACACAGGAAGGCAGGTGTCTCGCCCCATTGGCCGGGGGAGTCAAACCCAGCCAAGGAAGAAACCAACGAAGAGGATGCGCCGACTCCCGTGGTATGGAGATATCCGAGAAGATCAAACCACACCGGAGGAAAGGGAAAGGAAAGAAGGGGGAAAAACACAAGAAACATAACACTCATTATTTAATTGCAAGCCATTCCTGTTGCCAGGAACCTATTTCTCAGTATTAATTATTCATATTTTTATTTCAGTAATCCAATACTCAGGTGAGAGCGGCTGCTCTTGATAGAACACGTAATTTGGAAGCTTAATGGCAGCCGGGGCGGCCAGAGGAAAAGGGATTAGAAACCGAGTATAAATCACTAATGGCTGCGCCAACGTGCAGCGCCTGGAATCCGTCTTGCTTTGTGTTTACTTGTGTTTTTATTGCGCCACGTTGCTCCGAGGGAAACGCCTCGCCGTGACCTGAGAGAGAGAGAGAGAGAGAGAGAGGGTGGAGAGAAACATAAAAAATCACACTTTTCACAGGCTACATAATTCCCTGATTTGTCTAAACAAAGAGTTCATCAGCGTCTTTTCTCCGGCTGACAATGAATATACAAAAAGGCAGGGAGCAGAGGAGGCCCGCCGTGGTTTTGCGGACGCACACATCGGCCTGATTTATACAAATTATGTTTTTCAAGCGGGATAGCACCATCGCTTACTTTTGATCCGATTAGCTTGGTTCTCTCTTCTCCTGCCGCTGCGTGACATCCATCTCATCCTCACCCCCCCCCAACACCTCCATCCGTCTGCTTGATGAAACACTCTGTGATAATAACAATTTATGGACTTGCCGGAATTTGGCGGAAGATTATAAACACACAGCGTTTTTTTTGTCAGCTGACTGCAAAGCCCCGAGGCCGTGCCTTCTTCTTTTTTATTTATTTTTTATTTAATGTTCCCACATAAATGTCTCTGTCACCCCCGTTCCCATCGCTCAGACAGGCTGACAGCACAGGAGGCGTTCGCTCCTTCTCACCCGTCTACTTCCCCTCTTCCTATAGAGCGACAGCGTTATCATAATCTCTGAATTTTGTGTTATCAGATGGTTGAAGCACCCGCACCAGCCAGACCTTTCTAGGGAATGGACAACCCACCCAGCCCCTCACGGTCTCCAGCTACAAAGGTGATTTGGAGAACCACATATTCATAGTTTAGCTACGAGATTTTACAAAATGTCTTTTATTGAATTAATTTTGTGTCATCAGGTTCCCAAAAACACAGACACCACCACAACCAAGAAGCTTCTGGATGACGGATGAGGCCGCTTCTCACTCTCCATCATCTCAACAGGTATTTTCACAGGACAGGTGCATCACACTCATTGACATATATATATATATATATATATATATATATATATATATATATATGTATATATATATATATATATATGTCAATGGACAGAGCATGTGTGACGTCACCCATTGGTTTGTGGAGAACAGCGAAACGTAAAACAAAGTCTCCTTTGGCATCATATTGAGACGCACTTGGTTGGGACTCTTGGTGTCACTTTTTGACACTCTGGGTCGACAGGTACATTTTACCGACATGCAGCACAAGAACGGGACAGTTAGGTTTAGGAAAAGATGGTACAAGAAAGGGACATGAACCCCGGTCTCCTGGGGAAAAGTCCTGAGTTTGACCCATATTACTCTCTACTGCTGTCTCTCAACATACTACTCTCTACTGTTGTCTCTCTACATACTACTCTCTACTGCTGTCTCTCTACATACTACTCTCTACTGTTGTCTCTCTACATACTACTCTCTACTGCTGTCTCTCTACATACTACTCTCTACTGCTGTCTCTCTACATACTACTCTCTACTGCTGTCTCTCTACATACTACTCTCTACTGCTGTCTCTCTACATACTACTCTCTACTGTTGTCTCTCTACTGTTGTCTCTCTACATACTACTCTCTACTGCTGTCTCTCTACATACTACTCTCTACTGTTGTCTCTCTACATACTACTCTCTACTGTTGTCTCTCAACATACTACTCTCTACTGTTGTCTCTCTACATACTACTCTCTACTGCTGTCTCTCTACATACTACTCTCTACTGATGTCTCTCTACATACTACTCTCTACTGCTGTCTCTCTACATACTACTCTCTACTGTTGTCTCTCTACTGTTGTCTCTCTACATACTACTCTCTACTTTTGTCTCTCTACTGCTGTCTCTCTACATACTACTCTCTACTGCTGTCTCTCTACATACTACTCTCTACTGTTGTCTCTCTACATACTACTCTCTACTGATGTCTCTCTACATACTACTTTCTACTGCTGTCTCTCTACATACTACTCTCTACTGCTGTCTCTCTACATACTACTCTCTACATACTACTCTCTACTGCTGTCTCTCTACATACTACTCTCTACTGATGTCTCTCTACATACTACTTTCTACTGCTGTCTCTCTACATACTACTCTCTACTGCTGTCTCTCTACATACTACTCTCTACTGTTGTCTCTCTACATACTACTCTCTACTGCTGTCTCTCTACATACTACTCTCTACTGCTGTCTCTCTACATACTACTCTCTACTGCTGTCTCTCTACATACTACTCTCTACTGCTGTCTCTCTACATACTACTCTCTACTGTTGTCTCTCTACTGTTGTCTCTCTACATACTACTCTCTACTGCTGTCTCTCTACATACTACTCTCTACTGTTGTCTCTCTACATACTACTCTCTACTGTTGTCTCTCAACATACTACTCTCTACTGTTGTCTCTCTACATACTACTCTCTACTGCTGTCTCTCTACATACTACTCTCTACTGATGTCTCTCTACATACTACTCTCTACTGTTGTCTCTCTACATACTACTCTCTACTGTTGTCTCTCAACATACTACTCTCTACTGTTGTCTCTCTACATACTACTCTCTACTGCTGTCTCTCTACATACTACTCTCTACTGCTGTCTCTCTACATACTACTCTCTACTGTTGTCTCTCTACTGTTGTCTCTCTACATACTACTCTCTACTTTTGTCTCTCTACTGCTGTCTCTCTACATACTACTCTCTACTGCTGTCTCTCTACATACTACTCTCTACTGTTGTCTCTCTACATACTACTCTCTACTGATGTCTCTCTACATACTACTTTCTACTGCTGTCTCTCTACATACTACTCTCTACTGCTGTCTCTCTACATACTACTCTCTACATACTACTCTCTACTGCTGTCTCTCTACATACTACTCTCTACTGATGTCTCTCTACATACTACTTTCTACTGCTGTCTCTCTACATACTACTCTCTACTGCTGTCTCTCTACATACTACTCTCTACATACTACTCTCTACTGCTGTCTCTCTACATACTACTCTCTACTGTTGTCTCTCTACATACTACTCTACTGCTGTCTCTCTACATACTACTCTCTACTGTTGTCTCTCTACATACTACTCTCTACTGCTGTCTCTCTACATACTACTCTCTACTGATGTCTCTCTACATACTACTTTCTACTGCTGTCTCTCTACATACTACTCTCTACTGCTGTCTCTCTACATACTACTCTCTACATACTACTCTCTACTGCTGTCTCTCTACATACTACTCTCTACTGTTGTCTCTCTACATACTACTCTACTGCTGTCTCTCTACATACTACTCTCTACTGTTGTCTCTCTACATACTACTCTCTACTGTTGTCTCTCTACATACTACTCTCTACTGATGTCTCTCTACATACTACTCTCTACTGCTGTCTCTCTACATACTACTCTCTACTGATGTCTCTCTACATACTACTCTCTACTGCTGTCTCTCTACATACTACTCTCTACTGTTGTCTCTCTACTGTTGTCTCTCTACATACTACTCTCTACTGTTGTCTCTCTACTGTTGTCTCTCTACATACTACTCTCTACTGTTGTCTCTCTACTGCTGTCTCTCTACATACTACTCTCTACTGCTGTCTCTCTACATACTACTCTCTACTGTTGTCTCTCTACATACTACTCTCTACTGATGTCTCTCTACATACTACTTTCTACTGCTGTCTCTCTACATACTACTCTCTACTGCTGTCTCTCTACATACTACTCTCTACATACTACTCTCTACTGCTGTCTCTCTACATACTACTCTCTACATACTACTCTCTACTGATGTCTCTATACATACTACTCTCTACTGCTGTCTCTCTACATACTACTCTCTACTGTTGTCTCTCTACATACTACTCTCTACTGCTGTCTCTCTACATACTACTCTCTACTGCTGTCTCTCTACATACTACTCTCTACTGCTGTCTCTCTACATACTACTCTCTACTGCTGTCTCTCTACATACTACTCTCTACTGTTGTCTCTCTACATACTACTCTCTACTGCTGTCTCTCTACATACTACTCTCTACTGCTGTCTCTCTACATACTACTCTCTACTGCTGTCTCTCTACATACTACTCTCTACTGCTGTCTCTCTACATACTACTCTCTACTGCTGTCTCTCTACATACTACTCTCTACTGTTGTCTCTCTACATACTACTCTCTACTGTTGTCTCTCTACATACTACTCTCTACTGTTGTCTCTCTACATACTACTCTCTACTGTTGTCTCTCTACATACTACTCTCTACTGCTGTCTCTCTACATACTACTCTCTACTGCTGTCTCTCTACATACTACTCTCTACTGTTGTCTCTCTACATACTACTCTCTACTGCTGTCTCTCTACATACTACTCTCTACTGCTGTCTCTCTACATACTACTCTCTACTGCTGTCTCTCTACATACTACTCTCTACTGCTGTCTCTCTACATACTACTCTCTACTGTTGTCTCTCTACATACTACTCTCTACTGCTGTCTCTCTACATACTACTCTCTACTGCTGTCTCTCTACATACTACTCTCTACTGCTGTCTCTCTACATACTACTCTCTACTGCTGTCTCTCTACATACTACTCTCTACTGTTGTCTCTCTACATACTACTCTCGACTGCTGTCTCTCTACATACTACTCTCTACTGATGTCTCTCTACATACTACTCTCTACTGCTGTCTCTCTACATACTACTCTCTACTGATGTCTCTCTACATACTACTCTCTACTGCTGTCTCTCTACATACTACTCTCTACAATGTAGAGTACAATGTAGAGAGTAGTATGTAGAGAGACAGCAGTAGAGAGTAGTATGTAGAGAGACAGCAGTAGAGAGTAGTATGTAGAGTCTACATACTACTCTCTACTGTTGTCTCTCTACATACTACTCTCTACTGTTGTCTCTACATACTACTCTCTACTGTTGTCTCTAAATACTACTCTCTACTGCTGTCTCTACATACTACTCTCTACTGTTGTCTCTCTACATACTACTCTCTACTGCTGTCTCTCTACATACTACTCTCTACTGTTGTCTCTCTACTGTTGTCTCTCTACATACTACTCTCTACTGCTGTCTCTCTACATACTACTCTCTACTGTTGTCTCTCTACTGTTGTCTCTCTACATACTACTCTCTACTGTTGTCTCTCTACTGTTGTCTCTCTACATACTACTCTCTACTGTTGTCTCTCTACTGCTGTCTCTCTACATACTACTCTCTACTGCTGTCTCTCTACATACTACTCTCTACTGTTGTCTCTCTACATACTACTCTCTACTGATGTCTCTCTACATACTACTTTCTACTGCTGTCTCTCTACATACTACTCTCTACTGCTGTCTCTCTACATACTACTCTCTACATACTACTCTCTACTGCTGTCTCTCTACATACTACTCTCTACATACTACTCTCTACTGATGTCTCTATACATACTACTCTCTACTGCTGTCTCTCTACATACTACTCTCTACTGTTGTCTCTCTACATACTACTCTCTACTGCTGTCTCTCTACATACTACTCTCTACTGATGTCTCTCTACATACTACTCTCTACTGCTGTCTCTCTACATACTACTCTCTACTGATGTCTCTATACATACTACTCTCTACTGCTGTCTCTCTACATACTACTCTCTACTGTTGTCTCTCTACATACTACTCTCTACTGCTGTCTCTCTACATACTACTCTCTACTGTTGTCTCTCTACATACTACTCTCTACTGCTGTCTCTCTACATACTACTCTCTACTGCTGTCTCTCTACATACTACTCTCTACTGCTGTCTCTCTACATACTACTCTCTACTGCTGTCTCTCTACATACTACTCTCTACTGTTGTCTCTCTACATACTACTCTCTACTGCTGTCTCTCTACATACTACTCTCTACTGCTGTCTCTCTACATACTACTCTCTACTGCTGTCTCTCTACATACTACTCTCTACTGCTGTCTCTCTACATACTACTCTCTACTGCTGTCTCTCTACATACTACTCTCTACTGTTGTCTCTCTACATACTACTCTCTACTGTTGTCTCTCTACATACTACTCTCTACTGTTGTCTCTCTACATACTACTCTCTACTGTTGTCTCTCTACATACTACTCTCTACTGTTGTCTCTCTACATACTACTCTCTACTGTTGTCTCTCTACATACTACTCTCTACTGATGTCTCTCTACATACTACTTTCTACTGCTGTCTCTCTACATACTACTCTCTACTGCTGTCTCTCTACATACTACTCTCTACATACTACTCTCTACTGCTGTCTCTCTACATACTACTCTCTACATACTACTCTCTACTGATGTCTCTATACATACTACTCTCTACTGCTGTCTCTCTACATACTACTCTCTACTGTTGTCTCTCTACATACTACTCTCTACTGCTGTCTCTCTACATACTACTCTCTACTGCTGTCTCTCTACATACTACTCTCTACTGCTGTCTCTCTACATACTACTCTCTACTGCTGTCTCTCTACATACTACTCTCTACTGTTGTCTCTCTACATACTACTCTCTACTGCTGTCTCTCTACATACTACTCTCTACTGCTGTCTCTCTACATACTACTCTCTACTGCTGTCTCTCTACATACTACTCTCTACTGCTGTCTCTCTACATACTACTCTCTACTGCTGTCTCTCTACATACTACTCTCTACTGTTGTCTCTCTACATACTACTCTCTACTGTTGTCTCTCTACATACTACTCTCTACTGTTGTCTCTCTACATACTACTCTCTACTGTTGTCTCTCTACATACTACTCTCTACTGCTGTCTCTCTACATACTACTCTCTACTGTTGTCTCTCTACATACTACTCTCTACTGTTGTCTCTCTACATACTACTCTCTACTGTTGTCTCTCTACATACTACTCTCTACTGTTGTCTCTCTACATACTACTCTCTACTGCTGTCTCTCTACATACTACTCTCTACTGCTGTCTCTCTACATACTACTCTCTACTGTTGTCTCTCTACATACTACTCTCTACTGCTGTCTCTCTACATACTACTCTCTACTGCTGTCTCTCTACATACTACTCTCTACTGCTGTCTCTCTACATACTACTCTCTACTGCTGTCTCTCTACATACTACTCTCTACTGTTGTCTCTCTACATACTACTCTCTACTGCTGTCTCTCTACATACTACTCTCTACTGCTGTCTCTCTACATACTACTCTCTACTGCTGTCTCTCTACATACTACTCTCTACTGCTGTCTCTCTACATACTACTCTCTACTGTTGTCTCTCTACATACTACTCTCGACTGCTGTCTCTCTACATACTACTCTCTACTGATGTCTCTCTACATACTACTCTCTACTGCTGTCTCTCTACATACTACTCTCTACTGATGTCTCTCTACATACTACTCTCTACTGCTGTCTCTCTACATACTACTCTCTACAATGTAGAGTACAATGTAGAGAGTAGTATGTAGAGAGACAGCAGTAGAGAGTAGTATGTAGAGAGACAGCAGTAGAGAGTAGTATGTAGAGTCTACATACTACTCTCTACTGTTGTCTCTCTACATACTACTCTCTACTGTTGTCTCTACATACTACTCTCTACTGTTGTCTCTAAATACTACTCTCTACTGCTGTCTCTACATACTACTCTCTACTGTTGTCTCTCTACATACTACTCTCTACTGCTGTCTCTCTACATACTACTCTCTACTGTTGTCTCTCTACTGTTGTCTCTCTACATACTACTCTCTACTGCTGTCTCTCTACATACTACTCTACTGTTGTCTCTCTACTGTTGTCTCTCTACATACTACTCTCTACTGTTGTCTCTCTACTGTTGTCTCTCTACATACTACTCTCTACTGTTGTCTCTCTACTGCTGTCTCTCTACATACTACTCTCTACTGCTGTCTCTCTACATACTACTCTCTACTGTTGTCTCTCTACATACTACTCTCTACTGATGTCTCTCTACATACTACTTTCTACTGCTGTCTCTCTACATACTACTCTCTACTGCTGTCTCTCTACATACTACTCTCTACATACTACTCTCTACTGCTGTCTCTCTACATACTACTCTCTACATACTACTCTCTACTGCTGTCTCTCTACATACTACTCTCTACTGCTGTCTCTCTACATACTACTCTCTACTGTTGTCTCTCTACATACTACTCTCTACTGCTGTCTCTCTACATACTACTCTCTACTGATGTCTCTCTACATACTACTCTCTACTGCTGTCTCTCTACATACTACTCTCTACTGATGTCTCTATACATACTACTCTCTACTGCTGTCTCTCTACATACTACTCTCTACTGTTGTCTCTCTACATACTACTCTCTACTGCTGTCTCTCTACATACTACTCTCTACTGTTGTCTCTCTACATACTACTCTCTACTGCTGTCTCTCTACATACTACTCTCTACTGCTGTCTCTCTACATACTACTCTCTACTGCTGTCTCTCTACATACTACTCTCTACTGCTGTCTCTCTACATACTACTCTCTACTGTTGTCTCTCTACATACTACTCTCTACTGCTGTCTCTCTACATACTACTCTCTACTGCTGTCTCTCTACATACTACTCTCTACTGCTGTCTCTCTACATACTACTCTCTACTGCTGTCTCTCTACATACTACTCTCTACTGCTGTCTCTCTACATACTACTCTCTACTGTTGTCTCTCTACATACTACTCTCTACTGTTGTCTCTCTACATACTACTCTCTACTGTTGTCTCTCTACATACTACTCTCTACTGTTGTCTCTCTACATACTACTCTCTACTGCTGTCTCTCTACATACTACTCTCTACTGCTGTCTCTCTACATACTACTCTCTACTGCTGTCTCTCTACATACTACTCTCTACTGTTGTCTCTCTACATACTACTCTCGACTGCTGTCTCTCTACATACTACTCTCTACTGATGTCTCTCTACATACTACTCTGTACTGCTGTCTCTCTACATACTACTCTCTACTGATGTCTCTCTACATACTACTCTCTACTGCTGTCTCTCTACATACTACTCTCTACTGATGTCTCTCTACATACTACTCTCTACAATGTAGAGTACAATGTAGAGAGTAGTATGTAGAGAGACAGCAGTAGAGAGTAGTATGTAGAGAGACAGCAGTAGAGAGTAGTATGTAGAGTCTACATACTACTCTCTACTGTTGTCTCTACATACTACTCTCTACTGTTGTCTCTAAATACTACTCTCTACTGCTGTCTCTACATACTACTCTCTACTGTTGTCTCTCTACATACTACTCTCTACTGCTGTCTCTCTACATACTACTCTCTACTGTTGTCTCTCTACTGTTGTCTCTCTACATACTACTCTCTACTGCTGTCTCTACATACTACTCTCTACTGTTGTCTCTCTACATACTACTCTCTACTGTTGTCTCTCTACTGTTGTCTCTCTACATACTACTCTCTACTGCTGTCTCTCTACATACTACTCTCTACATACTACTCTCTACTGCTGTCTCTCTACATACTACTCTCTACATACTACTCTACTGCTGTCTCTCTACATACTACTCTCTACTGTTGTCTCTCTACATACTACTCTCTACTGCTGTCTCTCTACATACTACTCTCTACTGTTGTCTCTCTACTGTTGTCTCTCTACATACTACTCTCTACTGTTGTCTCTCTACTGTTGTCTCTCTACATACTACTCTCTACTATTGTCTCTCTACATACTACTCTCTACTGTTGTCTCTACATACTACTCTCTGCTGTTGTCTCTCTACATACTACTCTCTACTGTTGTCTCTCTTCATACTACTCTCTACTGTTGTCTCTCTACATACTACTCTCTACTATTGTCTCTCTACATACTACTCTCTACTGTTGTCTCTCTACATACTACTCTCTACTGCTGTCTCTCTACATACAGACACAAGAGTGGTATCAATCTTCTTATCTAACTCATGTAACTAATGACAACCTTACACCAAATCACTGTCAAGTGATTCCACTGTCGCAGACTACTTTCCAATATCTGAATGAAATCCTGAGAGTTTTGCTAGAGTCGGGGCGATCCTTAAGCATTTGTTGTTGTTTTTTTGAATGCTCTTCATTTAAGAAGTCACTTTGGCTAAAGACGCCTCAGCCCACAGGGACTAGTAACGCATCTGATTGTAAACCTACAGCAAATGTACTGCAAGCTTTAAACTAAGTGCATTTTTGACATCCCACGTTCTTTGGGGGGAAAAGGTGCTGCATTTAGCCACACTAGAAAACAAGGCAATTAGGTCATAGAATATGCACACATCTTATCTTGCATGCGCTCTGGTCTCCCGCAATTTGGGCAAAAAAAAAAAAAAGCAAAGGTCAGCCACGTTAGTCAGATTGCGCTCGACAAATTCTAAAAAGGCTCGCCGGTCACGCTGAATGTATTCCCTGCAACATAATTAGCCCCCTCAATTCCCTGTCGTGCCAGCTACCGGGTGTCTCAAAAAGCCCCACCCCTTTCCCCCAAAATGCCTTTCACCTCTGCTTGCTCTGCGGTGATGCCCCCCCCCCCCCCCTCCCTTCCCTTCCTCTCCCCCCTCACCGCTCTATCACACATTGTTGCTACCCTAAACTTGCTGCAGATGCGGCCGGCCTGACGCATAAATTAGTCATCAACATTAGCATTAGCCGGCGCGCGGCACCCGGTGCCAACTGCTCTCCGAACGGCCATAAAAGGTCATGTTTTGATGACTGAATGCCACACAGGCACCTTGGCTCCCCGGAGGAGGGTTCCCCAGGTGCACGTGAAAGGTTAAAAATTACCTACCCGCCCGCCGCCTGTCTCTGGCGGAGGAAATAATTAGGGGTTTTTTAGGGGAGCGGCAGAATGCCTCGCTGTCAGATGACAGAGCGTTACCTAATGGTCGTATCTGGGGAAGAGTCAAGCGGCCTGTCATTCTCTTGACAGGACAAATGAGCATAATGGTGGCAGGGAAAATGGGCGCCTGTTCCCCATTCTTTCTTTTTTTTTCAGACAGGGATGCGGGGAGGAGCAGGGGGGGTAAAATGGCAGCGCCTGAGCAGAATAACACAAGGACGTTAACCTTTTACATAAATCTGTTAACATGTGTATGAGTGCTGTTTAAAAAGTGAGGCTTGATGCTCTGTTTCTCCGCGGTGGGCTGAGCGCAAGGGCGTAGGTTTGGTTCAACATCGGACACACACACACACACACACACGCACACACACACACACTGTAACCACCCACCCCCAGAAATATTGAGCGTCTAACACTTCGTTTCCTGCATTCTGGGGAAATATTATGCAACAATTTGTGCCTTTTCTGCATCAAATGTCTTTATTTATGTAAATGAAATTATTATTTTCCTGCATTGTTTAAAACTTTCTGCATATTCACAAACATCACACGCGTTTCGGGATGTTTCTTTTAGGAGTGTAAAGAACAGAGAGAGCATAGATTAGTTTTACAGTGTACAATCTGAGCTCTATACAGGCTTCACACTCACAGTACAATAGTTTCTAATATATCAACATGCAATAAATACTTAATATCAAAAGTCATTTCCCAGTGAGTTATGATGCATGATTTACTCAGTTGTTCTTTCTAAACCACTCATAATTTCCCATAACAAGTTTTCTAACTTCCTGTACATCCTTCATATTAAAAGGCTCACAGCAAAGACAAACGATTATGGCTTTTAGCTTGAAGCAGTGTTAGAAATGCAGAATGTAAGACAATCCAACGATCCCTTTTGATTGGATTTGCCCGAGAGGATTGATGGGTAGGATTTGGTTCTTCGCCCTCCGAAGCAGAAGGTGGCGGCAGTGCGCCTCCAACGTTGTTGCCACTTGCAGTTTAAAATGGACAGAAGAAGAAGGGGAACGTAGTGAGGCTTCTGCCATTGGGCACTGCAGAAGCTTAGCTTAGATTTTACTCAAATAAATGTGAATGAAGTGTGAATTAACGTGGGTAATAATGGCGCAGTTTGGAGATCCTCCTCCATAAAATTTGGAGCGTCACAGACTTAATTTCCTGCGTTCTGATGCAACAATGTTACCGTGCAAATGTCTTTATGTCAAGGAAAGTATTATTCTGTATTGTTCAAATCTGACATACATTATCCCCCCCCCCCTCCCCCACCCCGAAATCTACACCTATGGCTTGGAAGCAGATTGAGATGTGCTTCAAAAGGAGGGAAGGAAAGAGGTAAATCAAGCAGCTACGTACAATAAGACATTGGCTTGGCTCTACTCAAATTAGATTTAGTTGCGCTGGGTCATCTTCATTAGTTTTCTGGTGGTGATGGTGCAGTGGATATGACCCATGCCTTTGGTGTGGGAGACCCGTGTTCGATTCCCACTAAGATACATCAACCAATGTGTCCCTGAGCAAGACCCTTAACCCCTAGTTGCTCCAGAGGCGTGTGACCTCTGACATATATAGCAATTGTAAGTCACTTTGGATAAAAGCGTCAGCTAAATGACATGTAATGTAACTGAGTTTGCTGAAGTTTAAATATTTGAAAAAGGCTTTAATTTACATCAAGTTACTACTTTGTTCAGGTGGAAGTGTGAACGCCATCACTTAGTTTTTGATCGCAACGCATTGCAGTTTTCTATATTTCAGGTAGTTTTAGTAGTATGGGTGGTAGTTACTTGATGTGCTTTAATTCCTATGTACAAGGTTAAAGGTCCTTACGCACTGAGTCCCAAATTTACGTGCAACTTGGAAAAAATAAATACCACCTCACGTTGTGTCAATCATGTTTACACACTGCCTCCAAACATTTCGTCCGTCACAGCGCTGCGGAGGAGGGTCTGGCTAGTCCACACTCCCAGGCCGCATTCCAGGATGGGAGGAAAACATGCTCTGGTTTATCGGCATTTCTTTAAACCAATCAGAATCTTCTTGGGCGGTGCTAAGCTCCGGGCGGAGCCACGGTGCCTCTGCTGAATAGTCCCAGGAAGGAACTTGTTTTGGTGGAACATGTGTACGTTCAGAAGTAGTTTTAGTCGTGCAACAGAAAACTCAGATTGGACAGATAGTCTAGCTAGCTGTCTGGATTTACCCTGCAGAGATCTGAGGAGCAGTTAACCAGAGTCCTCACAAATCAGCCGGAGGTTAGAACGCCAACACAGAGACAGAGGAAGGGGACGGACATCCGGCGTGATTTCCGTCGGCGTCGGAGCAATCCCAGAAGTGGAACGTCGAGGATACAGACTACTCCCGTAACCTAGTGTCGGGTTAATCCACATTTGACCCAGCGCTGTGTTGCAGAAAACGACCCAAGCTGGGTCAAATTCAACCCAGCATTTCTTAGTGTGAACTAGTAGAAGTTAGACGATTTTATGATCTAGACGAGAGCTCAGGTGGATCTTGGATCGGTGTCGGTCCCGTCTCCAGCCTGCTGGAAACGGAACACCTCCGATCAGCCGCGGAGGTTTCACCGAGGCGCCAAGGTGCACTTTAACTCTCTGCCGCAGTGCCGTATGGCTCTTCCTGTGCCACATCCTGCATGCTAACAAACAGAGGGGTTATTAACACAACAAACTTTAAACGCCCTATATAAATAATATGTTCGCACAAATGCAAAACCCCGGCTCAGCTGACACTGTTTAGGCAGCGCCGCCAACATCTGTTTATGAGCACTTTGCCTAATGATATCATCCGATATCATTAACTGTGGCAGTGCGCGCCGCAGCAGCAGGTGCAGCTGTTTACGCCCCCCCCCCCAACACCTCCCCAGTGCTCGCACGCACGCACACACACACACACACACACACACACACACACACACACACACTTAAGGAGAAAGACTTTCACAGTCTCCTCCAGCACCAACCCTTCCCTCCCTTCCACCCCGCCAAATCGCCAAACTGCTCATTAGAACAATTTTCCTGAACAAAAAAGCGGCCCCTATGATTTCAATCTGTATATCACCTGTAATTGTAGTTTTTAGCGAGAGCCTGATTCCATACATTTAGCGGGAGTAAACTGCGACTGCGGGTGCGAGCGCTGAGAGCACGCCGCCAGCTGCAGAGGCTGTTTTTAGATGGCAGGCTCTCATAGGCCTGTGTGTGTGTGTGTGTGTGTGTGTGTGTGTGTGTGTGTGTGTGTGTGTGTGTGTGTGTGTGTGTGTGTGTGTGTGTGTGTGTGTGTGTGTGTGTGTGTGTGTGTGTGTGTGTTCCGGCGGAGCTTGGGCGGGCCCCCTGCTTTGTTTCCCGACTTGGTTTCTGCTCTGTTTAGATGCTGAAAATTATTGAAATTATTATTTCTGGCAGCAACAATGCGGCCGCCGCCTCCTCTTCCTGACCGGAAGGCCTCGTTCGGGGTCTTCGCAGGTTATCCGGAGCCTGATTTGATCGCACGCGCGCCGCCGTAATTAGTCAGCTGGTCGATTCAAATGTTGTGCGACACGGAGCTATCGCATTAGCACTGTACCCCGAGGCCAACGCGGTATTTATAGATCCACAACAAACACTGATGCAACTGCTGCGTGTCGTTCTTTATTTTAACACTGTGTGAACTGATTACAATATTTTCCTTTTATTCTAATAAAGGGTCCCGGTCTCAGATCTGTGTGTCAATACGTCAGATACCTGAGTGGATTCAGGTGTGTCTTTATGTTATTGACCGTGAAGTGCAGGAAAAATGACCTGTGTGTGCTGCTCCTCTTGCTTGTTAACGCTGGAGCATCGTGCTGCTGTTAGCGTTGGTGGGCGCGCTGCTTTTGGTCCAGTTATCCTGCGTGCTATTCATAAAAGCCTTAAATCTGTGACTTCAGTGGGTCAAAGGGTAACTTTTTTTTTTTTTTTTACCAATGTTCCCATGTTTTTGTGTGTAAGTGACTGATGGGAACAACAGTCTGTGACATTGGTCCAGTATTAAGCGAGATCGCTGCAGTCGGCAGTCAGAGAAACAAGCTGTAATGTAAGTTAATGGGGCAGTTGCACACATTCAATTTACATCCAATTAAAGTTCTTGTTTTGCCGCTGATAGGCTCAGATTATTGTGCTAAGTGTCTGGCAACATTATGGATTTTACATGTGAAAATTTGTTGGCATATAAATGCTAAAAATATAGTTTTTTTTAAACAGAGTCTGGTGGGTTTAGTGATCTCAGAGCAGCAGTCTGGTTCACAGCTGGTTACAGGTTGCCCTTTAAGGGCCCACAAGTTAGAAAACCTGGTACGGTCATTTTAATAAAAGCCCAAAGAAATAGTATGTATATGTATATGTAAGGATAGGGTCAGTTACTCTTTGATACTTTGAAACTGTAAATATCACCGTCTGTCTTGTTCGTTTTCTTCCTCTGCAAATCTCTGCAGAGCTCTGACAGTTCAACCCAGAGACGAGCATGTTGGCTCCCAGAGGAGGAGACCCCGACACTGAACCTGCCCTGAGCACTGAGGGCCAGCAGGGAATACACACACACACACACACACACACACACACACACACACACACACACACACACACACACACACACACACACACACACACACACAATGTAGTTCTCAAGCTCATATCTACACTTGTTAATGCCGTAGTAGTCGTTTACACATGTGCACACACCAAACAAACGCATATATCCGAACGTGAGAAAACACACACACACACACACACACACACACACACACGTACACAACAAACACACAGTCCTCCCCCTTCCAGCTGTTCTCTAAATGTTGATTACACAAGACACCGGGGGGAGCCGCCTCCTCCTCCTCTTCCTCCTCAACCGGTAGCCGGGGCGATTCCCCCCACAAGGAGGCTGAGCGGGACCGGCTGACCCCGAGGTGCTCAGTGACCCGGGGTTGGGGGTCCAGAGAGGGCCGCGGCCCCGGGGCCTCTTGGCTGGGCTCTACTGCCCCCCCCCCTTGTTTCTCCTGCCTTCCCTCAGCTGTACGGGCAGCCCTTTCTCAGGATGGGAGACATGGGCAGAGACAGCAACGGCCCGGGGACAACTGGCCGAGGAGCGCAACGCCAAACTGCAAGAAATTTAAATCATAAAACTCCTCCACTGTCTGACATGCTCGGGGAACTTTGTGTCAAGTGAAACAGAGACGGGGAAATTAAAGTGCAGTGATTTTTATCAGACGTGAACATTCTCAGGCGTTGGAGGCTCTTATCCAGCAAGAGAATAAATTAAAGTGCATGCGGCAACGTGTTTGCATGAAACTACTTTTCATCACTCTAAAGGCGAGACTCACTTTTTGGCATTACGTTATCTTCAGTCTCATCATCGTCTGTTGGCGACCGCAAGGAGCTGCAGCGACTCCACTAAGGGCCACGCTGAAAAAAGGAGAATCACATCGAGGGCCGGTGTGTGTAGTTTATTGATGCATATTGGAAAAAGTCAAATATCTTTGGCTGTATTATTGCATGTATCATACAGCCTTTTTATTTACAGTTTAGTCAACATAAAGCCCTAGAAAAGTCAGCAAGAAAAGTTCCTTAGCCATCTTAGAGTTTATCAAATCAAGCAAAAAACAATCATTACATTTTTAACAGTAGCTACCACACAGCTTTTCTGAGGCTCAGGGCCAGATGTACTAACGCTTTTGCGCCCACTTCAGGCGTATTTGTGTCGCAACGTGCGCGTAAAATCATGGCGAGGTATGTACAAACAGGCCGCAATGATGTAAAAGCGCAAACTGCATGTCGTGGGAGCTGAAAAGGGCAAATTGCGTTTTTCGTGTCATGCATATTTATTCATGGGAGGGTCGCGGGGAAAGTGGGAATTTACCGTAAAGAGATGGGAGGGGAAGCGTAAAGAGCGCTTAATTACGTATTCCGCGGTATGTACAAACACCGGCAGTGATAGCGCGCCTCTATTTTGCGGTGAAAATTCTCCGCCTCTTAAAAGCAGGTGTAAACCTGGAAGCGGGTTTCCTCAGATATGCCTCCTGGTGAAATGACAGCAGTAATCCGAGCAAGACGAAGACATCGGCCGAGGAGACGAGCTGAAAGGAGTTTTGCCACAAGGATCACAGATTAAGCAGCCATGCAAGATTACAGTTACTGGAAGAAATCAAAGATGACATCGAATCTCCGACTCAGAGTTCACATTCCAGCAGTTGTTAAACTCCTCGCTACATTACAAATATTGGCATCAGGATATTTTCAAACAGTCATAGCATCAGCAGTGGGAATATCGCAGTCTGCACTCAGCCGTATCATAGCACAAGTACTTACAGTTTACGGTATAGTGGGCGGAGAAAGGCGCTAATTACGGATGACCTGCAGGTTTGGTAAATATGGCGTAAACTACGGTATCATTGCGTTCGCTATCTGCGGGTGAGCCATGGCGCTGATAACGCTACGTTCGCAAATGTACGTACATCTGGCCCAAGGTGTCTGAAAATCTGCCAAATTCTTCTCTAAAAGTTGCGTAATTGCAGTTTGAAAACAGTTTTCTGTGTTCTTGGTTTGACACACAGCTACGCAGGCCGAAATGTATAGTGAACCTAAATTGATATGCGAGCCAGATCGAAACTTGCAAAGGGCCGGATTTGGCCCGCGGGCCTCGAGTTTGACCCATGTGGTTTAGATGAAATGAAGTTGCTGTGCATGTGCACGAAGAAAGTGTGTGACGCGAGACAAACAAATCAGGACCATCGGCAGTTGGAAGTTGTGGGTTTTTGCGTCTCCTTGTAGTTGTGGTGCGTCTCTTGTTGGTCATTTGTGTTTTCTTTGGGGTTGTTTTGGGTCTCTGTGATCATGTGGCGTCTCTTTGTAGTCGGTCTGTATCTCTTTGCATTCTAGGGTCTTTTTGTGAATGTACGTGAGTCAAACTTTAGTTTAAAAGCATATTTAGGACAGAAGCTCCACTTTTAAGATTTACCGTATTCTTGTTTTTGGGTCAAATGTCCTTTTGAATGGGAGAGCTAGGGCCACTTTTATGCTAGCCTCAAAATATCTATTTTTAACCACTAAGAAGACTCGACACAACATGAGACTTTGCTCCAAGTATCTCCAGGAGCTCTACACATTAACTCAGCCTTGAGAACGTTGTTTGTGGACCCAGAGTTTACTAAAAAGAAAGGTTTTAACAACTCCCCGGAGCTCTTGTTTCCAGCCGCGGCCATATTAGTCAGTCCCTCCAGAAAAACGCAGAGTTTTTTTGTGATTGTTGCGGGCAAAAATCCTTGATTATGCGGCACGTTTTCTTAAAAAATGTGATGGAATATGCGGGATATTTATGCCATTTTATGCGATGAAAATGCGGGAACTTGCAAAAATTGCGGTTTGATGAAAAAGAGAAAAAACAGTGATTCCCCCAACACTGTGTTCTCAGTAGGTGAAATTACGTCACTTCATAACGTTTCCATGGCAACAGGGGAAAATGGCTGCTCTTCTGTGAAGTAAACGCAACATTTTTCAACTTCCTGCTGAGATATATGTGACTTTTTTGCAATGAAAATGCGGGGATTATGAAATCATGCAAGCCCCGCGTATTTTGCGCGGATATCGGCGTATTTAAAAAAACCCTCCCCCCCCCCCCCCCCCCCCCGCATAAATATGCAGACTTTGGCTGATTATGCTTTGAATTCTGCGATCGCATAATCACGTTTTTCTGGAGGGACGTATTATCAGTCAAAACGAGTCGAAAGACGAAAGCTAAAGTAGTCCAACTGCAATCATTAGACCTGAGAAAAGACTCAAGTTACATTCATTCACACCTAAACCTTATAATAGCAGAAATGAAATGCCATTTTTTTTCTAAATGCATCCAGAATAACAATCAAACCGCATTTTGCATTTGTTTTCTTTGTGGCATACAAAGTACAAGAACAAATAAATGCCAAAGCTTGTTTGGAGTAGACATGATGTGCATATGCATTGGTTCACGCTCAGTTCCTGCATCGGCAGTCTCTGAGCCTCAAACTTCCTCTTAATGTATGCTCACTGTGCGTTTGCACGACCTGTCTGAAGTGATTTCTGACGGCCTTGTTTAATTAGCCGTGTGTGTGTGTGTGTGTGTGTGTGTGTGTGTGTGTGTGTGTGTGTGTGTGTGTGTGTGTGTGTGTGTGTGTGTGTGCTTTTATACATATTCATCGGCCGCAGATTTCAGCCCGATTGATGTTTGTAATTGATTCAGAAGGTTTTATAATTCCTGCAAAAAGCAGACCAAGAATTTCAATGACTTTGCAAATTTGGGGGAGGGAGGGGAGGGAGGGAGGGAGGGGGGGAGGGAGGGCAAGGGGTGAGCAGATCTGAGGGTGCCGTGTCTACACCTTAGGACGGTGTGATTTCTATCGTTTTGCAGAGGAAAAGAGATCGAGAGAATGGCAGCCGCTTTGTTGTTCCTCTTTCTGGGAGTAAATTACACATTTAGGATTTATTAAGACAAGAAACGCGTTCTCAGACAGTGGACCCGTGAGGCCTCCGCCGCTCATTACTCTGTAGCCCCGGGCCACGCTCGCCGCCTCCCGATGCATCCTTTTTCTCCTTTCCTTTTTCCTCTTCCTCTTCCCCCGCCGTCTGTGTTTCCTCGGCGCCGCATTGCCGTGCCGGACGCCGTAATGTCACAGCGGTGCATTCAAAAGCCGCGGCGAAGGTTTTGGGCTCCCAGCAGGTAACGATGCCTCGACGTCTGTTCAATTATTAAAGCGAGGGGCCACGTGGCTGCATTACAGCCCATTAGATAAAAAGACAACGGCGTTTGACAGGCCGTAGGCGGCCTGTTTCAGTTGTTCCCTCATTTCTATTTAATTATGAGGTTCAAATACTCCATCTGATGTCCTTGGCCTCGCAGATTTAGTCATGAGTGCATAAAGTTAGTTGGATTGTTGACACGTCAAGATGTTAAGATGAGCGTCGCGGGGACTTTGGAGAAGCGGGGCGTCCAGCCACCTGCTCCTCATTTGCATAAAGTTGAATCCAACCAACTTTATGCAAATGAGGAGCTGGCGACTCGGCTCCTCTCAAAACCTGATGAAAATCTTTTAAAACTGACCTTTGTTGATCTGAGATGAAGACAGATTCAGCAGCTGCACGGCCGATTTCTCCTTAACATGTTTTCAGAAACACGTTTCGGTGAAATATTTTAGTAGAATCTGAGATCGTATTCCAATCATATTCTGCCAGCTGCAGCCATTGCGGTTGTAGGAGGGCGGAGCCTGTTTTCTTTGCTTGTCATTGGTCAGTGAAGAGAAACTGGTGGCGAGAACATCTAGCGTGCGATGCTGGGAAGCGGGGAGATCCCATCTGTGAAAACAACGCGTATATGGACACGTACCTCAGATTGTTAGATTGTTACATGTTAACACATTCACAGAAGTGGTGCTTTTAACAAGATTACATTACATTACATTACATTACATTACATTTAGCTGACGGGGAATATGAGTTATTGAGTTAACTATCACGTTCCTGGCTGGCTGAACTGAGCAGACCCAAGTGGTGAAGAACGTTGAACCAAAAGTGCAGAAAAGGAAACTATAAATGCAGAGAATTAACACAACTTTAACTTTATTATGTTTATTTAAAAGGACAGCTGTTTATTACATTGACTTGACACGGCGCATGTTTTCCTGTCTGCCTCACAACTCTGCAGCCCTTTCTTGTTGCTGCTTTTTGTTTTATTCATCACCGTGTTTTGTCTTCTGCTAGTATGCATGGGGATATTAAAGAGCCATTTGTTCGCTCTCAGCGTTGTGGGCACAAGAGCTTTATGTTGTGATCTTTCTGATTTCATGTATGCTCCTTGTAGCTCCCTCGTCTCTCTTTTTTAAAGATCTAACCATGAAAACGGCCGTCGTGTCGAT
This sequence comes from Gymnocephalus cernua, assembly GCA_023631565.1. Lineage (NCBI taxonomy): Eukaryota > Metazoa > Chordata > Actinopteri > Perciformes > Percidae > Gymnocephalus > Gymnocephalus cernua. The sequence goes on along the minus strand of CM042448.1, from coordinate 1,230,373 downwards.
AAATAAATCATGGGGCGGACACAAAGTTAAAACCCTGACACAATCGCTTTTCCTCTCTCTTCTCTGTCTTCCTCGAGCGCTCAGAAGTTCAGACTTTTCTTCTGACGCTTGATTGGTCGTTACAGCGTCATCAAAAGCCAGCGCCAGACGTCGGACCCGAGGTTTTCTTCCCCCAAGCACCCTGAACTCTCTTCAAACGCTGCCACCCATCACTCCCTCTACTCTACACACATAATGTATATGTGTACAGTACACGTCACAACAGCCCTTTTCCTCTGCACCAAACGCTGCTTTTTTAATGGTTTTACTATTTAATGCTGCCCCTTTTTTATGAAATTTTAATGTGTCTGTTTTTAATTGGTCTCTGTCTGTT
>CM042448.1:1195000-1225000 GCA_023631565.1 Gymnocephalus cernua | reverse complement strand
CTACATCTTCAGGTGTCGCCGCCATTCCGTCCACTGTGCAGTGTTAACTGAATGACTGAACTCCGTCAGATACTGTGACTCCGTGCTTCCTGTAATGAGAGCTGTCAATCAAGGATGTCCCTGTGTGAAAGTGACCAATCGTAAGAGGGTCAGTGCCCTCCTTGGTTTCCGCCTCCAAATTGTCAAAAGTCATGTACTCGAGCGAGCAGAAATCCTCTCTGCGAGCAAAACAGCACTCCGCGAGCAGAAGGCCGCTGCGCGCGAGCAGGATTCCACTGTACAAGCAGAGTAAGAGTAGCCAGGCGCTCGCTCGCAGCTACCTACACCTCTCGGTTGTTGAATTTGTGCGCGAGTACTTTTATCATGCCAGCTGAAGGTTCATTTTTGCGCGTGTGAAATAACATAATGTGCTCGTGAGCATGTCTTACACGCTCATAACTTTTGACTAAAAAATAACGCCATATTTTTGTGTCTAAATAACTGATTGAAACAAGTTAATGGGGCAATTGCGCACCTTCAATTTATGTCCACTAAAAGTTCTGTTTTTGCCGCTGACAGACTCAGATTATTATTCTAAGTGTCTGACAACATTATGAAAGGATTTCTAAGGAGGTCGACCTTTCTGTTAAAGAGTAAGATCCTTTTTTTAAACATAAAAACATACGGGAAATTGCGTTCGCTAAACCCACCAGACTCCATGTAAATAAACAGTAATTCTAGCATCGTAAAATGCACTTAATTCAAAGTCGACAGACACAAAATATAACTATGTAAAGCTGTTTTGAGTCGTCTTTCCACTTTACCAACCATTACAACTCTAGTTCTGGTTGAAATAAACACATAGTTTACAGATTTACATGTGAAGATATGTTGGCTCTATACCCGCTAAAAGTACTGTTTTTTAAATGGAGTCTGGTGGGTAGAAGGTCTATCTTTCAGAGATTTTTGTTCCCATCAGTCACTTACACTCAAAACCTGGGAAAATATGGTCCACGTTGAAAAACAGAAATTACCCTTTAAAGCTCAACATTTTCCACCAGCCCTTTCCCCGCTGAAGCTGTCCTGTAACAATAATCCAGTGACAGTGAAGACGTAGCGTCTGTCATCCAACAGGAACACTTCCCCGTGTGAGGAACAATGGGACGAGGCGAAAACAAAAGGCTCCGCCGAGTGACGAGTGTTTGGGTTTCGGGAATGTTTTCCACCGCCGAGGCGCTGAGGCCCAGGACGTGTTGATGTCCTGAGGTGGCGTTTTGTTTTCCTGTCACAAGGTCAGGGTTGTCCCTGCCATTGTAAGTCTTAGGTGCATCACCCAAGCGGCGTTTGTCAGCACCTAAGCTGAACGAGTGTGAAATGCAGCAAAAAAACCCGCAAAAAACAGCGAAAAATGCATCAATCTGACTAAAAGTCTTTTCTCAGATCTAGAGTGTTCTCTATTATCTGCTCTAGCTTTTCCAATGTTTTAGACACAGATATGGTGATAATAACGCTCCAAAATGACGTCAAATTGCACATTTTGTTTATTGAAAAACATCAAATTTTTTTGAGGAAAGACCACTAAACCTCTCCGCCAAATATGCGCACCGAAGTCTTCTCCAAACTCAGCGCGGAGGCGCGGCGCTGCCAGCGTACACACGGGTCAGCCGTAGATCTTTGCAGCGTTTCAGCACTCCTCCTGCAGCACGTGTGTCCAACTCAAAGGCCCGCGAGACCAATCCGGCCTCTTGTACGGCTCCCGAAAACTACAACGCTCAGGACAAGATTGACTTCAGTGACAGTTTGTCTTTTGGCTAGTTCGTGCTGCAGTTGTAAACTTTAAAAGGTAACTCTCGCCAACATGCATCCTAGGGTCTTTCTGTGAATGTACGGGAGTCAAACTTTAGTTTAAAAGCATATTTAGGACGGAAGCTCCACGTCTCCTTTTTGTCGTCTTTTTGTTGCCTTTTTGTCTCCTTTTTGTCGTCTTTGTCTCCTTTTTGTCATCTTTTTGTCTCCTTTTTGTCGTCTTTGTCTCCTTTTTGTCATCTTTTTGTCTCCTTTTTGTCGTCTTTGTCTCCTTTTTGTCGTCTTTTTGTCTCCTTTTTGTCTGCTTTTTGTCGTCTTTGTCTCCTTTTTGTCGTCTTTTTGTCTCCTTTTTGTCGTCTTTGTCTCCTTTTTGTCGTCTTTTTGTCGTATTTTTGTTGCCTTTTTGTTGCCTTTTTGTCGTCTTTTTGTCTCCTTTTTGTCGTCTTTTTGTCTCCTTTTGTCGTCTTTTTGTCGTCTTTTTGTCTCCTTTTTGTCTGCTTTTTGTCGTCTTTGTCTCCTTTTTGTCGTCTTTTTGTCTCCTTTTTGTCTCCTTTTTGTCTCCTTTTTGTCGTCTTTGTCTCCTTTTTGTCTCCTTTTTGTTGCCTTTTTGTCTCCTTTTTGTCTCCTTTTTGTTGTATTTTTGTCTCCTTTTTGTCGTCTTTTTGTCTCCTTTTTGTCTCCTTTTTGTCATCTTTTTGTCTCCTTTTTGTCGTCTTTGTCTCCTTTTTGTCGTCTTTTTGTCGTATTTTTGTTGCCTTTTTGTTGCCTTTTTGTCGTCTTTTTGTCTCCTTTTGTCGTCTTTTTGTCGTCTTTTTGTCTCCTTTTTGTCTCCTTTTTGTCTCCTTTTTGTCGTCTTTGTCTCCTTTTTGTCTCCTTTTTGTTGCCTTTTTGTCTCCTTTTTGTCTCCTTTTTGTTGTATTTTTGTCTCCTTTTTGTTGCCTTTTTGTCTCCTTTTTGTTGCCTTTTTGTCGTCTTTTTGTCTCCTTTTTGTCTCCTTTTTGTCGTCTTTGTCTCCTTTTTGTCGCCTTTTTGTTGCCTTTTTGTCGCCTTTTTGTTGCCTTTTTGTCGCCTTTTTGTTGCCTTTTTGTTGCCTTTTTGTTGCCTTTTTGTTGCCTTTTTGTCGTATTTTTGTCTCCTTTTTGTTACCTTTTTGTCTCCTTTTTGTTGCCTTTTCGTCTTTTTGTCTCCTTTTTGTTGTCTTTTTGTCGTCTTTTTGTCTCCTTTTTGTCGTCTTTTTGTCTCCTTTTTGTCCTTTAGAATTTACCGTATTCTTGTTTTTGGGTCAAATGGCCTTTTGAATGGGAGAGCTAGGGGCACTTTTATGCTAGCCTCCAAATATCTATTTTTAACCACTAAGAAGACTTGACACAACATGAGACTTTGCTCCGAGTGTCTCCAGGAGCTCTACACATTAACTCAGCACTGAGAACATTGTTTGTGGACCCAGAGTTTACTAAAAAGAAAGGTTTTAACAACTCACCGTAGCTCTTGTTGTTTCCGGTCGCCGCCGTCTCGGCAGTCAGAACGAGTCGATATCAAAACAAGCAGCAACAGATTTAGTATATCCCTCGTGCTCCGGTGGAGTTAATGTGTAGAGCTCCTGGAGACACTCGGAGCAAAGTCTCATGTTGTGTCGAGTCTTGCTTTTGACAGAAAGACCCTAGGATGCATTTTGGCAAGAGATACGTAACAGGTTGCAGGGAGTCAGCTGTGTGGTAGCCTGCTTGATTTGCTAAAGTCTATGATGGCTGAGGAACTTTTTTCTACTTCATTAGGGCTTCATGTCGACCAAACTGTATGTGAGAAGACTACATGACACATGCAATAATACAGTCAAACATATTTGGCTTTTTCGATTTGATAAAATGTCAGTAAACTCTACATGTCTGGTTGTGATTCTCATTTTCCAGCGTGGCTCTCAGTGAAGTTGAGTTAGACATCCCCGTATCTAAACAGCCTGTAGCCGCTGCGTCTCTAAGCAGCCGTGTGGGAACACATTATAATTGTTTGCTCAATTATTTTTCTTGGACGCCGCACCTGCACTTCACCAAATGAACTCCTGAGACCGAAGCGCAATTAGAGCAGCGCTGACGCCTGTTTAAACGGCGGGGAAGGGGATGTCGGATAAATACCTTTTTAGCGCTCAAGGTAACAAGCAAAGAGGGTGACAGTGAGAAGGCTCGCAGGGAGCAATTTCCTGTTTATTTGTCTTCTGATTTGACCTCCCTCTTGACAGGGTTCCAGAGCTTATTACCGTGTCTGTCCTGCGCTCTAATCAAGGCACCATTACAAATGGTGAGCGGGCTGGAAAGTGCCAGATGTGGGCGAAAGGATGCAGGAGGCGGTGAGTTGTGCCGACCGGTGTCGACGCCCTCTGGATTGTGTTTTCACGGATAAGTAGCTCAGATGTTTGCAGAGAATTGTACATTGCGTTTTTCTGACCTTCCGCTGACAGTTTTTAATGAGAATCTCTGCAAAGTGAAGTTCAGAGGTGTGAAGTTGTTTCACACCGTCCACTCTTCTGGCTCTGTGTGTGGGGAGAAAGCCTGTCACGGCCCTGCTTCGTGGCTAGACGCCTCTGTACTTCTTGTTGTTTTGTGTAACGTTATTTAACCCTCATGTTGTCCTCGGGTCCAATTTGACCCGTTTTCAAAATTTCTAGTATGTTCAAGTATGTTTTACATTAAAATTACCCCAAAATTAGATGGATTTCATACAATGCTCTTCACACGTACAATTCATTTCAAAACTGTATTCTGACTAAACTTTGACTCTTTGAAGTCTCTCATTATCTATCAACATACGTTCCTCTAATATTAGTCTAAATAATTCAGAATTTCTGCTTTTGTAACTCAAAAATTAGGTATAATTTCCTACAAATGAGGATTATTGTCCATGAATTCCAAAAATAAGTGTAAACCTGGTGGTAATAAGTTGGTGTTAGTCAGTCCCTCCAGAAAAACGCGCAGTTTTTTTGTGATTGTTGCGGGCAAAAATCCTTGATTATGCGGCACGTTTTCTTAAAAAATGCGATGGAATATGCGGGAACTTGCAAAAACTGCGGTTTGATGAAAAAGAGAAAAGAAGTGATTCCCCCAACACAGTGTTCTCAGTAGGTGAAATGACGTCACTTCATAACGTTCCCATGGCAACAGGGGAAAATGGCTGCTCTTGTGTGAAGTAAACGCAACATTTTTCAACTTCCTGCTGAGATATATGTGACTTTTTTGCAACGAAAATGCGGGGATTATGAAATCATGCAAGCCCCGCATAAATATGCAGACTTTGGCTGATTATGCGTTGAATTCTGCGATCGCATAATCACGTTTTTCTGGAGGGACTGGTTAGTGGGGTTTGGTGGTCGGGTAACAAAAGCATCAAAAGTGTCGAAGAAAAGGATATAAATGTCAGAAAAAGGTGTTCATTTTAAATTGTGACCCGGGAGGACAACGTGTGCATGGTCGACGGGAAGACAACACGAGGGTTAAGATGTGTGACAGAATGAGTTTCTAGGTTGGCTTTTCTGTGTACGTCGTGTGTCTCCTTAGCACTCCATGTCTTCCCTTGTACACCAGGGCCATGTTCAGCCCCGAGAAAACGTAGCAACGCGTTTTTTTTAAACTGCGTTGAACACCCTGCTGTGTGGACAAGCTCTCTGCCTTTTTATCACAAGTTTACAAGCCATCTCTGCTGATTGGGTATCACCTGTGACCCAGCCAATAAACGAGGGACACACCGACCACACCAGAGAAAACGCAACTCACGGCCCGTTTGGAGATTGAACGCGCCCCTGTGTTGTGTCTTTGTGCTATGCCTAAAAACAGTCACCTCCTTTTATAATTTTGCCCATCAATCACATGACGGGATGTTTAACCCTCTGAGGACAAAAGACGCGTCGGTGCGTCCAAACGATGTTTGACAAAACTACTCAAAAAGCGCGATATTACAACATTTCAATACAGACATGTATCTTCTATTTTAATCACATATAACTTTTTGTACAACACGTCAAAAGTTAAGGTTTGTTTTTAAAACAGATTTGAGGACTTTCAAAAAGCAAACGTTTCAGCTTTAGCGGCAAATTATCTCTTTACACTTTGCTCTGGAAAAAATGTGGGCGTCACTATACGGAAAGCTGAGTTTGTTCTGATCATTTAGATATGAAACACACGCATATATGCACGTTATATGCAAATACCTTAGAAAGGTACATATAAGAAGATATGTGAAAATGCCCTCAGAGGGTTAAACTCTTCCAGTTAGACCAGGGGTGTCAAACTCATTTTCATTTAGGGCCACACTGGAAAAGAGAATCACATCAAGGGCCAGACGGAGAGTTAAATTCACATGCATACATCCAAAAAAGTCAAATATCTTTGGCTGCATTACTGCATGTCGCCTTTTTGGTCATTTTTGAGGCTTTTTCAGGCGTTTTAATCAATGTTTTTGTTTGTTTTTTGCATCGTTTTGTTGCTTTTTTGTCGCTCTTTTCAACTTTGTCGCACTTCGTTCGACATAAACTCCTAGAAAGTCAGCAAAGAGTTCTTTAGCCATCGCAGAGTTCAGCCAATCATGCAAACAGCCTGTTTCATCTCCTGAATATTAAAATACTCTCTGGTTCTGGGGGAGTTTCTGAGTCTCAAAGTCGGTAAATCTGCCAAATTCTGCTCTGAGAGTCGCGTCATTTGGAATTTGAAAACAGTTTTCCATCTTTTGGTTCGGTGCTCAACTAGCCAGGGCCAGAATGTACTGTGGACCTAAAATTGATACGCGGGCCGGATCAACATTTGTGAAGGGCCGCATTTGGCCCGCGGGCCGTGAGTTTGACACATGTGAGTTAGACTCTCTTTGGGAATGACCATTTCACATCCACAGCATTTTTCCTATTGGCAGTCGGACTCACTCTGCACATAGTTGCCAGTCAGTGTTTTACAGCTTGCTCTGTGTTGCACTGCCTCTGTCTTCAGTCACACAGCTATCATCCCAGCCATGCATACCTCCCTCTCTGCTCTCCATGCCCGCCATCCTGCATGCATTATTCACAGCCAAATTAAAATACCGGGCCGAGAGAGAGCTGCATGTGAGGGCAGCTGAATCGGGGAGGTGCCGTTGCACAACAGCTGAAAGTGTCTGTCACAGAGTTATAACTTCTTCTTTTTTTCTCCCATAGTTCCCCAGCAGTGCAGCTGCCTAAATGAGAGGGATTAAGTTAACTCCCCGCTTAGAGGAAGAGCAGGCCCTGGATTAGGGCACTGGGCATGGACACAGAGCGCATTCAAGCAAGAGCCACAGCTTTTTATTTTAAAGAGACGTGGGAGGGGAGAGCGGAGGCAGCGGCGCGCAGCCCTCACGGGGCACCGGCAGCCGAGTTGCTTGAACAAATACATTGACAACAAGTGTAACGCCGCAGCCGCAACACGGCAAAAGTGTGTCGGAGCAAAGAGGGGGAACGCTGGCGGACACGCCGACAATCACAAATGCTTTTCTTGTTTTTTTTTTCTTCGTCTTCCCACCTCCCACTTTCACCCAACTCTCACTCCTCCGTCTACTGTCATGACCTAAAAAGCCGAAAAACAACCCGTTCTCACACCCAGCTCGTCACATACTGATGCTCGGTCAAGAGACGGGGGTTCACGGCCCCCACCAACATGTCGAACACTAACAATTCTGCAACACACTTCTTGCAAAAAGGATATACATCCACATAGTCCAAGCTAAATAAATGCACGCCCTGTTCTCTGAGGTCTGCAAAAGCCTTCACAGAGAGAGAGGGGGGAGGGAGAGAGAGACAGACAGACAGACAGACAGACAGACAGACAGACAGACAGACAGACAGAGGGGAGAGAGGGGGAGAGAGAGAGACAGAGAGAGACAGACAGAGGGAGAGAGGGGGAGAGAGACAGACTGAGGGGAGAGAGAGGGAGAGAGGGGGAGGGAGAGAAAGACAGAGAGAGACAGACAGACAGAGGGAGAGAAAGACAGAGGGGGAGAGAGAGAGACAGAGGGAGAGAGAGGGATAGAGGGAGAGAGAGAGAGAAACCTGGGAAGGAGTGGAGATGAGAACAGGTGGTGAAACAGTGTGAGAAACACGAGGGAGAAAAACAGCAGACACCTGCTGGTGAAACCAGACCTGGTTGGTCCGTCCCATTCCAGCAGAGCTCCGCTGACTGACATCACACACTCAGTCTCCGCTCGCCATTATCCTGCTGACAGCGTGACCGTATGACTGGAACAGCATTCAGAAGGCCCGTAATATGTCTTTTAAGCACAGACACAACTCTTTTTAGAGCGCCGGATGTCCGTCCCCTTCCTGTGTCTCTGTGTTGGCGTTCTAACCTCCGGCTGATTTGTGAGGACTCTGGTTAACTGCTCCTCAGATCTCTGCAGGGTAAATCCAGACAGCTAGCTAGACTATCTGTCCAATCGGAGTTTCCTGTTGCACGACTAAAAACTACTTCTGAACGTACACATGTTCCACCAAAACAAGTTAGCAGAGGCACCGTGGCTCCGTCTGGAGCTTAGCCCCGTCTAAGACGATTGTGATTGGTTTAAAGAAATGCCGATAAACCAGAGCACGTTTTCCTCCCATCCAGGAATGCTGTGTGGACTAGCCAGACCTTCCTCTGCAGCGCTGTGGAGGAAGGTCTAGAGCAGCAGCTGGACCGCGGCGCCTAGGGGTCCTCAGAGTTACTGCAGGGGCCTACCAAATTATTTTTTTTCAAAAATGTAAATGTCTTAACATGAATCAAACATATTATGAGCAAATGTAAATCAACCTATTTATGAAAACCCCCACTGATGATAGGCTTACTGGCCCACAGGTAAGGTGGTCACTAAGGTAGCAGACACAGTTCCTATATATATTTTAATAGCTTAGTATTCTATGCACTAACAAGGTATGTATAAAGGCCTTAGGCTGCCCACACAATATTGTGGGTCCAGTTTAATATGTATGTATATGTATGTATGTAGTCGGGGGTCCGTGCTCCATCTCTCTTTCAGTTCAGGGGTCCTTGTCTTAAAACACGTTGAAGCCCCCTGGATTAGACCATCAAACACACAACTGTTTGGATCCTTTCTACAATGGGAGGGGAGTTCTTTACTTTTAATACTTTAACTACATTGTCCTGCTGATACTTACAGACTTCTACTGAAGTAACATTTCCAATACAGGACTTGAACTTGTACCAGAGTATTTTTACAGTGTGGTATTAGTACTTGTACTGGAGTTAAGGATCTAAATACTTCTTCCACCGCTGCACTTTCCCCAAAAACCTGCCATATATTTAAAGAATCTCGCTGGATGTTTGGGTAGATAACGAAGCGCTGCCTGATCTTCTTCCCCTCTGTCTTCTTCTCTTGTCTTCTTCTTGCTGCAGGGTGTGAGGAAACCTCCGTCACGTCAGCTCCGTGACATCGAAGCGACCGCGCCGCCGCAGCACACCGCCGGTGACGGATGCCTTTTTGTCTTGTGCAGTCAGGCCGGAGCGCGTGGCCCGCGGACGGCTGTAATCGCACCGACAGGTGACACATCTGTGGAAACCAGAAGATGATGGGGGGAGACTGCTTAAATCCTGTGACCTGCACCGCACACGCCTCCTCCCAGTACCGTAAGCAAAGGCGTCACTCTTTTTGGGGGTTCAACATGGGGGGGGGGGGATTTTGAAGCATATCAAACACTTCATTTTCTGGATTCTAGGGACATTTGTCTGCAACAATTTCTCATCAAATTGCGGCGCAAATTAGAGCTGCACAATGCATCGCAATTTTGTTGAAATCTCAGATATTTTGAACAGTTTCGACCAGTGGCAATATTTTAAATTAAATAAAATTTTAAGTTTAATACGTTTATTTATTTAAAGAGGGACAATACAGTAGCCTAGAAATCTAGACGCACCCTAGCGGCAGCAAATGTAATTTGCAGCCAGGAGGGTCTAGGAACTCTCCGTTGGCTTGTGAGCTGGAAAAACTAAACTCTAGTCTGGCCAATCACATCGTGTATAGAGTCGGTGGGCGGGGCTTATGCTGCTGCTGGTGAACAGCGGTCTTCTGGAAGACTTGGAGTTCAGCTTTTCTTTGAGAAAAGAACAAAGAACGGCACTGAAGTCATTCTTAAAAAAGGAAGATGTATTCGGAGTTTAAAGTTTAATCTATCAACTAGCTCCGCCCCCTTCTTCGTTGCTCTGATTGGTTGTAGCGCTGTCAACCGTTTATCTGGATGTGGGTCTGGCTCGTCAGGCTAACAATACAGCAATGTCAGCGATAGATTTACTATTTACAGCCTTGGAACTGGAAAACATTTAAATGATGATGAAAGAAGGCGACCAAAACTTGGGAAAAGACATCAGAAAGAAGGAAGGAAGGCAAAAATATGTTGAATATGCACAAACAAAAACTTCAAAAAGAGAGACACAAACTTCAGACAAGCAACAATAACTTCAGAAAAAAACACTAGTGACAAAACTTCGAACAAAGGTATTTAAAAAACTGAAAAAAGCGACAAAATTGGGAAAAAAAAGACAGTAGAAGGAAAGGAAGGCAAGAATTAGGTGACGAAAGTCACTTTTGTGGTAGAAAAATACAGTAAGTCTATATAAAGAAGAAACTGGAAAACATCCTTAGACCGTGCAGTTATTCAGGATTGATTATTGAGTGTCTTCGGTGGATTTCATATTAAAACATGTAAAAACATTGTCCTTTGTGTTTTAGGCATGACTGTATTGGCCTCCCGACCCACTCCAGCCTCCGCCCTCGATGTCTCACATGTTGATATGTACGTAGGTGTGGCTCTTTGAAGCAGATATTTGTATTTTGCTCTGCAAACTTCAGAGAAACATTGGTAGAGCTCTTCAACGTCTGTGGCCCAATTAGCAAACGGATTTCCCAGCAAACAGTTGAAAGAGAAAATAATCTGCGCTCTTGTAGGTAGACCATCCCCCCGATGCTGCGTCCCTCGCACCCCGACTGTTTCAAAGAGCTCGTTTTGTGTCGTCAAATCCCCCCCGTTGTTTATTAGTCGGGGGGAAAACTCGATATGCAGCCGCGTTCGAATATCTTGCCCCATTTCTGTGGACTCATTTCCAGAGTAATCTAAAACTTGGAGGCACTGATACCAATGGGTCGGCTCAATATTTGGATTAGAGACTTAGTTCACATAAGATACTCATATATACGTCTTTGTATTTGCATCAGTGTCATTTTACAATGCACTTCTCACTTTCTGTAGTTGTTTTTATGAATGGGTGTTTATAGTTTTTTCATTCTTAACTTATTTGTATGAAATCATTTCTCTACTAGGCTACTGCTGTCTGCTCGTCTTGATATTTCAATCTTTCTCATTTTCATTTGACTGTATTGTTTTCTTAATATTTCACTTTGTATCCGGTCCTATTTGTCAGATCTTTCTATTGTCACTTTTCATCCAGAGGGGGCAGGCGCGCGGGGGTGGTGTGGGGGTGGGCGGGGGTCTCTAATGTACTCGCGTCTTCTTCCTCCCCGCATGAGTGTTTTCTGTTTGGCTGCTGTCTCTGAGAAAAGACCCATAAGTACTCACCCTGTATCTTTTCACACACACTTTGTCTCTCTCACACACACACACACTCTGCGGACGGAGCGATGTGCTCTCCAGGGCCGAGAATTTCCCCCCTCTCTGTCTTCATCTGCCGGTGAATGTTGACGGCCCACTGAACACTGATGTCGGACTGTGACAGGCTTAGCTGTTTGTGAGAGAGAAAAAGTGTCAGGGCTGAGAGACTGTGAAGGAGCCTCTTGTGTGGTGGTTAGCCCATCATGGCTGCTCGGCTCGCAGTGAAAGAAAGGGCCTCTAACACCACCCTTGCTCCGCCGCGGCGGACGAGGCGAGCGCTCGGCTGCGCTCCGGGGTCGGGCCGGCTCGCAGACCATTAGGGAAATGGCTTGAAGGGTTTCTGGTGTTTCAGACCCGGCTGCACCGTTCAATCTAATGAGGGAAAGTGTCGGCGTATGAGAGTTGACGGGTGTGACGGGCGAGGCCCCTAGCACGGATGCTGAATAAACAAGAACGCTCGGGACAATTGACTTCAGTGGCTGTTTGTCTTTTGGCCTAGTTTGTGCTGCAGTTGTAAACTTTTAAGTTTTCAGTTTTGGACGCAGAACAATGTTTGTTTTTTTCAATCCATACTCTCTCCAGAGTAATCCTCCTTTAGAGTCTGTACGTAGCGCACCAGGCAGAGCAGCAGCTCCACCGCGGCGCTGTAAGATGATGTAGTATTAAGAGAGACAATGGTAGAGAGTAGTATGTAGAGAGACAGGAGTAGAGAGTAGTATGTAGAGAGACAGGAGTAGAGAGTATTATGTAGAGAAACAGCAGTAGAGAGTAGTATGTAGAGAGACAGCAGTAGAGAGTAGTATGTAGAGAGACAGCAGTAGAGAGTAGTATGTAGAGAGACAGCAGTAGAGAGTAGTATGTAGAGAGACAGCAGTAGAGAGTAGTATGTAGAGAGACAGCAGTAGAGAGTAGTATGTAGAGAGACAGCAGTAGAGAGTAGTATGTAGAGACAGCAGTAGAGAGTAGTATGTAGAGACAACAGTAGAGAGTAGTATGTAGAGAGACAGCAGTAGAGAGTAGTATGTAGAGAGACAGCAGTAGAGAGTAGTATGTAGAGAGACAGCAGTAGAGAGTAGTATGTAGAGACAGCAGTAGAGAGTAGTATGTAGAGAGACAGCAGTAGAGAGTAGTATGTAGAGAGACAGCAGTAGAGAGTAGTATGTAGAGAGACAGCAGTAGAGAGTAGTATGTAGAGAGACAGCAGTAGAGAGTAGTATGTAGAGAGACAGCAGTAGAGAGTAGGATGTAGAGAGACAGAAGTAGAGAGTAGTATGTAGAGAGACAACAGTAGAGAGTAGTATGTAGAGAGACAACAGTAGAGAGTAGTATGTAGAGAGACAACAGCAGAGAGTAGTATGTAGAGAGACAGAAGTAGAGAGTAGTATGTAGAGAGACAACAGTAGAGAGTAGTATGTAGAGAGACAACAGTAGAGAGTAGTATGTAGAGAGACAACAGCAGAGAGTAGTATGTAGAGAGACAACAGTAGAGAGTAGTATGTAGAGAGACAGCAGTAGAGAGTAGTATGTAGAGAGACAACAGCAGAGAGTAGTATGTAGAGAGACAACAGTAGAGAGTAGTATGTAGAGAGACAACAGCAGAGAGTAGTATGTAGAGAGACAACAGCAGAGAGTAGTATGTAGAGAGACAGCAGTAGAGAGTAGTATGTAGAGAGACAGCAGTAGAGAGTAGTATGTAGAGAGACAACAGTAGAGAGTAGTATGTAGAGACAGCAGTAGAGAGTAGTATGTAGAGAGACAGCAGTAGAGAGTAGTATGTAGAGAGACAGCAGTAGAGAGTAGTATGTAGAGAGACAGCAGTAGAGAGTAGTATGTAGAGAGACATCAGTAGAGAGTAGTATGTAGAGACAGCAGTAGAGAGTAGTATGTAGAGAGACAGCAGTAGAGAGTAGTATGTAGAGACAGCAGTAGAGAGTAGTATGTAGAGAGACAGCAGTAGAGAGTAGTATGTAGAGAGACAACAGTAGAGAGTAGTATGTAGAGAGACAGCAGTAGAGAGTAGTATGTAGAGAGACAGCAGTAGAGAGTAGTATGTAGAGAGACAGCAGTAGAGAGTAGTATGTAGAGAGACAACAGTAGAGAGTAGTATGTAGAGAGACAGCAGTAGAGAGTAGTATGTAGAGAGACAACAGTAGAGAGTAGTATGTAGAGAGACAGCAGTAGAGAGTAGTATGTAGAGAGACAACAGTAGAGAGTAGTATGTAGAGACAGCAGTAGAGAGTAGTATGTAGAGAGACAACAGTAGAGAGTAGTATGTAGAGACAGCAGTAGAGAGTAGTATGTAGAGAGACAGCAGTAGAGAGTAGTATGTAGAGAGACAACAGTAGAGAGTAGTATGTAGAGAGACAACAGTAGAGAGTAGTATGTAGAGACAGCAGTAGAGAGTAGTATGTAGAGAGACAACAGTAGAGAGTAGTATGTAGAGACAGCAGTAGAGAGTAGTATGTAGAGAGACAGCAGTAGAGAGTAGTATGTAGAGAGACAACAGTAGAGAGTAGTATGTAGAGAGACAACAGTAGAGAGTAGTATGTAGAGAGACAGCAGTAGAGAGTAGTATGTAGAGAGACAGCAGTAGAGAGTAGTATGTAGAGACAGCAGTAGAGAGTAGTATGTAGAGAGACAGCAGTAGAGAGTAGTATGTAGAGAGACAACAGTAGAGAGTAGTATGTAGAGAGACAACAGTAGAGAGTAGTATGTAGAGAGACAGCAGTAGAGAGTAGTATGTAGAGAGACAGCAGTAGAGAGTAGTATGTAGAGAGACAGCAGTAGAGAGTAGTATGTAGAGAGACAGCAGTAGAGAGTAGTATGTAGAGACAGCAGTAGAGAGTAGTATGTAGAGAGACATCAGTAGAGAGTAGTATGTAGAGAGACAACAGTAGAGAGTAGTATGTAGAGAGACAGCAGTAGAGAGTAGTATGTAGAGAGACAACAGCAGAGAGTAGTATGTAGAGAGACAACAGTAGAGAGTAGTATGTAGAGAGACAACAGTAGAGAGTAGTATGTAGAGAGACAACAGTAGAGAGTAGTATGTAGAGAGACAACAGTAGAGAGTAGTATGTAGAGAGACAGCAGTAGAGAGTAGTATGTAGAGAGACAGCAGTAGAGAGTAGTATGTAGAGAGACAGCAGTAGAGAGTAGTATGTAGAGAGACAACAGTAGAGAGTAGTATGTAGAGAGACAACAGTAGAGAGTAGTATGTAGAGAGACAACAGTAGAGAGTAGTATGTAGAGAGACAACAGTAGAGAGTAGTATGTAGAGAGACAACAGTAGAGAGTAGTATGTAGAGAGACAACAGTAGAGAGTAGTATGTAGAGAGACAACAGTAGAGAGTAGTATGTAGAGAGACAACAGTAGAGAGTAGTATGTAGAGAGACAACAGTAGAGAGTAGTATGTAGAGACAACAGTAGAGAGTAGTATGTAGAGAGACAACAGTAGAGAGTAGTATGTAGAGAGACAACAGTAGAGAGTAGTATGTAGAGAGACAACAGTAGAGAGTAGTATGTAGAGACAACAGTAGAGAGTAGTATGTAGAGAGACGGCAGTAGAGAGTAGTATGTAGAGAGACAGCAGTAGAGAGTAGTATGTAGAGACAGCAGTAGAGAGTAGTATGTAGAGAGACAACAGTAGAGAGTAGTATGTAGAGAGACAACAGTAGAGAGTAGTATGTAGAGAGACAGCAGTAGAGAGTAGTATGTAGAGAGACAGCAGTAGAGAGTAGTATGTAGAGAGACAGCAGTAGAGAGTAGTATGTAGAGAGACAGCAGTAGAGAGTAGTATGTAGAGAGACAGCAGTAGAGAGTAGTATGTAGAGAGACAGCAGTAGAGAGTAGTATGTAGAGACAGCAGTAGAGAGTAGTATGTAGAGACAGCAGTAGAGAGTAGTATGTAGAGAGACAACAGTAGAGAGTAGTATGTAGAGAGACAGCAGTAGAGAGTAGTATGTCAGTTAAACGTACGTCCCGACCAAGAGCGTCTAATTATGACGCTAAAAGAGTCACCTGACCAAGCGCTGCTTTGTGACGTAAGGAAAGTGAGAATGTGTTGTTTTTTTAAACCAGTTTTCAATCACATCTTTCGATTTCCTAAAACAATGACTCAACCCGATTAACCAATTATCCAAATAGTTGCCGATTGATTTAATAATCGTCTAACTAAAGGATGAGTGGAATCTTTGCCGCTCTATACACCAGATGAGAAGCAGCGGTATAAAACACACGGAGGATCTCATTTAGATTATTTTTTTCAAACCCACCAGCTGCAGTCCAGCTGTTGGAAGAGTCACGGGGCCGCTCACCTCTGCACGCCTTGCGTCTTTTTTTTTCCTCTCGTGACTTCCTGTGGGAACTGCGTTTGTTGAGCGGTCCCGTCTGAGCGACCCGCAGATGCGACAGTCCATAAAGGCACAAAAGACACGGAGGTGAGGACAGACAATGACCCGCCGGGGGCCAACTGAGCTTTGTCGGTGACAGCGTCTTCCGGCTAACCGTCGCCCTGACACACGGGGAGAAACAATAGAGGCCGCGCCCGCAGGATGGAGCTCAGCAGATTACATTTGGAGTCATCGGGGTTGTGCAATCGTGTCTGTAATGAAGGTTCCTCTTCAGTACTAATATTTTGCCGCATTAGTATGCTGTAGCTAATACCTATAAAGAATACCTTAAACTTGAATTTATCCAGTGGTGTAGTCTAATGTATTTTTTTTTTTAACTTTATTGTCAATCAAAACCATGCAACAGTACATTACACAGCAGACTGAAATTGCGTTTCTTCCATACTCCAATGTGCAATATTGAAAAAAAAGATTTGACACACACTAAGCACAAACTAACCATAAGACAAAACATAGGACACCACTAGAGAAGTACAAATAGATATTTAGCAGATAGACAGATAGAGTCAACAGTTTACAGAGTATACAGTTATCAGACTATTGCAGTATTCCAGAAGTATAGTCAGGTTGAGGTATTTTAGTGTAGTATAGTGCCATACAAGGTGCAATATAGCAAAAGTGCAAAGTAGCAGCATGGAGATAAATACGTTTTGTAAATCTGTTACATTTAGCAAGGGGATATTGGCATATGTCCATAAGAGTATTTTGCAGACATTGAGTATTGTAGTGGGTATACTGTACTGTATATATATATATATATATACGGTGTGTGTGTATATATATACTGTATATTGGCCTATATATTTGAGCCAGAATCTTCCTTTGGGGAAGGGGGGGGCATATCATAGTGGGGGCTCTGGGTGTCCGTCCCCAGTGAAGTTATGAGCGTCAACAACTTCATTTTCTGCATTTGGACACCCTTTAATGCACCAATTTACTGTGGAAGTACCTTTTATTTAGTCTATGCTAAAAAAAGGAACAGATGACAATTCAAAATATATCACAAATATAATGGAACGTATGTTGTTGCGTGTCATTGGGCATTTTTAAGTGGGTATGTGTAAATCCTGGAGCTTTCTTAGTGGGTATACTGCGTATACCTGCATATCACGTAGACTACACCACTGAATTCATCTTCCACAGATTGCCATGATAATCATTTGTGCATCACACAGACATTAGCACAGAGAATGAAGAATTCATCATAAACTCCAGTACTTACCGATACCAGCACTTTAGGCCGTGTCGGAGGCTTTTCATATACTGGTATCTGAAAACTGTACTTCACACAGTACTTCTCTCTATCTGTACGGAAACTTTTCCAACCGCAGCCAAGCAACCACTCTTCTGTGTGAAGTTTGTTCCCTGATTATTTGAACGTGTAACATAACTTGTATGACCCTGTTTGATCTAAACTCATCTGATCAAACTAAAGCTGAGCTCATCGTTTCTCCTCCACATCTGACGGAAGCTGTTCTCTCTCCTCGTCCTCACACACATTTCCACATCTCTGTCCACTTGTTTTTCTTTTCTCTCTCTCTCTCTCTCTCTCTCTCTCTCTCTCTCTCTCTCTCTCTCTCCTTTCCCCTCCATCTCAGGGAATTCGCTTCACTGTAATTGTTTGACAGTCTCATCCTGCCTTTATGCCGCGGCCGCAGAAGGTGCCGAGGATTTTTCCCTTTTTCTTTTTTTCGGAGGCATTAATAACATTCCGCTCGACTGATTCCCCGGGGCACAACCTCATTATGGCTTATAGGCAGAAAAAAATAAACTGTCTGTACCGCCTGGCAGCTTCTTTCCCCCCCTTCCTTTTCTCTCTCCGAGAAATGAGGAGTTGGTGTAAAGTGTCTGCTTCTTGTTGCGAACTAAAACACATGTCCAGGGTGTGATCTGTCTCCTGGCTGCTGTTGACGCCAGTCTGCACTGGGTGGCAGCACTGGGGGGGAGATAACAGACGCAGCCTCTCCACTGGCTCCCATTGACACAAAGTTATATATATATATATATATAACATATATATTTAAAACTCAACCCGGTCTCACTCCCAAGTTGTAAAATACTGACACTTGGTCAGTGGCTCTCAGCGTCAGATTCTGACGAAATCAGAAGCAGAAATCACCCTTTAGTACAGGGGTGTTAAACATACGGCCCGTGGGCCAGAACCGGCCCGCCAAAGGGTCCAATCAGGCCCACTGGATGACTTTGCAAAGGTGTGAAAATTGCACAGAAGTAATTAATTTACCATTTTAATCTCTGAGTGTGTAAGAGTTCTTCTTCCTTAAATGTTGCCACTTCTTCTGCCAATCTTAGAAATTCAGAGTTATTTCTCTGAATATTACCCCTCTCTCCAGGGGCGGATTGGCCATCTGGCAATTCTGGCAAATGCCAGAGGGGCCGGACCATTTTTTTTAATGTGGGCCGGTCAGATTGGGTCAGCCGACCCAATCAGAAGTTACTCAAATTGGGACGTTCAGTCAAAATCAAGCAAGTCACCTGCAAACGGGATCTCCATTTGCAGGGTTCAGGCTGTACCGGGCCTACCGGTGATCACGCCGCTCTGGGGGGGCCGGCAGCGCAGCGAGAAGCCGCTGCCGACGGGCGCAGCTTCGCCGGAGCTCCGACTGCTGTCTGTCCGCGCGGCCGTCTGACGGCATCAGTATTACATTGACACAGTTCATTACCGGTTAAAAACATCTCGTTGTCGCGTTAAATAGTCTAATCGGTGTTTTGGTCCAGTTGGTTTTACCACCTGATGTGAAGTGTAGACCTACAGGAGTAACCATGACAACCTGACAAAGCAGCATCGTTCTGCTCCGTCTTTCTGCTGCGCCCCGTTCACGTAGTGTCACGTTTTACACTATGAAGGTTAAACTGTGCAATCAATCCGTGTATCATATGACATATCACATGTATGCATGAACTGTGGTGGTCCATTACACTGTAGGCTACATTCAATATCACTGATCATTTCTGATGTAGAAAACATTACACTTCGCAACGTTTTGTATCCATAACATGATTGTGTTATTGTTCAATTCAGCAGTAAAAGCAGTAGCCTCTGGAAGTCAATCCTACATGTTTCACAGTGGGAGCAAAACATGCTCCTTGGGGGGAAAGTTACCATAAATCCTGTTCATGCTGTGTGTTGTCGTATCCGGCCCATGTCCCGGATGTGAAAGCCCCCTTACTGGACTACTGAATATAATAATATTCCATTATATTTTGTATTTTGAATTGCTACCTGCCACCACAATTTTGTGATTTCCTTGCCATAAATATAGACGTTTTTACCAGAAATTGGTGCCTAAAAATGTATCAGAATGCAGGCATTGAAGTCCCCCCCTTCCTTATGTGTTCCCCAAAATGTCAATTCTGGGGCAAGGAAAAACCCTGAAGTATAATCACAGACAGCCATAACTATATATATTTAAATTACAGAAAAAAAAACAGAAAAGATGGAGAACAAGACAGACAAATATGTGCAGCGTGAACAGAGAGAAACATGGACAATAGAACAGACAGACAGTGACAACAAATAACAACTTCCTGTATAGAACGACAGTAACAGCATACAAACGGGTTAAATAGGCAGTATGTGTACATTTGTTATAAACGTAGTAAGCATTGTTTGCCAGTTACTTGCATTAAATATTTATAAAGATGTTACATAAGGTACTGCTTATATTATTTCACCATCGGTCCCAGTCCGTCCCTGCCTCTCTCGACCTCTACTATATATATACTATACAATACTGCTACTATATATGTTATGAGCCCCCTGAACAAGTTTATTTCTCTGCATATTACCCCTCTCTCCCGGGTCCGTAACATCATTTATTTTCCAAATGGTCATACACAGATATTTCTTAGAGTGTAGTCACGTTGAGAGGCTAATTTACACTTAAATCAGTTGTTTTGCGGCTCCAGACAACGTTGCTTTTCATTTTATATCAGGGCCAAAAATGTCTCTTTTGAAAGTTAAAAGTTCATAGATTATTATTTCAAAGGATGAACTTAAAAAATAAGTTCAAAAACACGCAGTTTGTTTCTGTATTTCAAATGAATGTCAAACATACAATAATATGATAAATACAGTCAGTATGTCTGACTACAAACATGAATTATCCCGAGTTGAATCCAAACTGCTCTCCCATGTGAAGTTGGTCCCAAATCGTCCGTGGGTTGAGAAACTACATGAGGATTTCTTTTAACTCTTCCAGTTTATTCAAACTGGACGCCGGCCAGTGCTCCGCTGCCGGACACGCAGCCGCCCTGGGGGTCAAAGGCCTCGCCCGGGAGAGTCAGAGTACGTCCTCGTTGACAGAGAGCAGGGAAGGTGTCGGCGCAACGCTAGAAAAGGCCAGACAGGCGCTCGGCTGACGACAGTTTGAATTGTACGAGCTGTAAGTATTTCAACTTTCAAGACGTCACCTCTGTGACTTTTTGGAGAAGCCGCTGACTCCTGTCGGCCTTCATAAATACTTAACAAACTATAAAACCGCTCCAGTTCCAAGCACTTCATCAAACAAGAAGCTCTTCTCTGGTTTAGTTTAACCCTTGTGTCAAATTTGACCCATTTTCAAAGTTTTTTAGTATCAGAAATATGGGTTTCTGCATGTAAGTTGTCTGGAACCAATACAACGTTCTTCGCAGTATTACCAGGGCGTCTGGAGTTCCTTTCCCATAAAACTTAATTTCCTGCATTCTGGGGAATGTTTATGTACCAATTTATGGCTCAAATTCTCCTGTATTGTTTAAAACTTTCTGCATATTCAAAACATCATTACGTGTTTTCAACAAAAACATTCTCAAACTGGACAAAACTCATTTCTATTTCTTCCTTCAAAGCCGCCATATCATCCTTGTTCGCAAAACTAATGCCGTTGCTTTTTCACATCATCATCATCTTCCAGTTAATACCAGTCCTAGTGCTGGGCGGTATACCGGTTCATACCGAAAACCGGTGTATATTTTCGTCACGATGTTCATTTTTAATATACCGCCATACCGGTGTGTTTAATAACACAACGTCCGGAACGAACGTTACGCTGCGCTGCGCGACACTGTTTTAGACGGACCCTTTAAAATGCTGCACTTCTAAGCAGCGACGGTAAACAGCAGCGCACCAGAGGGACGTCACACGGAAGATGGATGCTGCAGAAGTAACGACACAGACGAACTTGTGCCAAAAAAAGGAGCCGCCGGGTCTGTTGTTTGGAGGTTTTTTGGTTTCCAAAAATCCGACGTTGACCAAACAACCGTTTTATGCAAGCGCTGTCGGGCTAAAATAGTTGCGAAAGGCGGCAACACGAGCAATTTGCTCCACCACCTCAGCTGCAAACACGTCTTGGAGGATCAAGAATGTATGAAATTAAAGTCAGCAGGCTCAGCGCCCTCCACATCAGCAGGTAACACGGGGAAAGCTAAAGAAAAGTCGAGCCAAATGTCACTTAAAGACGCGTTTGCTAGAGGGACTCGCTATGACAGAAAAAGCAGATTACAAACTCCATCACCAACCACCGAGCTAAAGACACGGTCCCCTTAATACAGCGGTGAGGAATGAGTCAATTAAGGCAATTTACTGCAGTAATTCCTCTCTCAACGAGTAGAAAATGCATTGAACATCTGA
Organism: Gymnocephalus cernua; assembly: GCA_023631565.1. NCBI lineage: Eukaryota > Metazoa > Chordata > Actinopteri > Perciformes > Percidae > Gymnocephalus > Gymnocephalus cernua. The sequence goes on along the minus strand of CM042448.1, from coordinate 1,203,590 downwards.
ATATGCATGAAAAAAACCCCGTCAAAAACCGGAAAACCGGCATAATTTTGAAAAAAAAAACGTGATATGAATTTTTGGTCATACCGCCCAGCACTAGTCAGTCCCTCCAGAAAAATGTGATTATGCGATTGCATAATTCAACGCATAATCAGCCAAAGTCTGCATATTTATGCGCGGCCGCACTTTCGCCGCATAAATTGCAGATTTCCACGCAAAATATGCGGGGCTTGCATGAATTTTTGTTTCAAAAAAGTCACATATATCTCAGCAGAAAGTTTAAAAATGTTGCGTTTACTTCACACAAGAGCAGCCATTTTCCCCTGTTGCCATGGGAACGTTATGAAGTGATGTAATTTCACCTAGTGAGAACACGGTGTTGGGGGGGAATCACTTTATTTTCTCTTTTTCATCAAACCGCAGTTTTTGTAAGTTCCCGCAATTCCATCGCATAAAATTGCATAAATTTCCCGCATATTCCATCGCATTTTTTAAGAAAACGTGCCACATAATCAAGGATTTTTTGCACTCAACAATCACAAAAAAACTGGAGGGACTGTAATATCTGTACGGCTCCTCCCTCTCTAGCTCACCCGTGTCGCTGTGTCTTCCTCTCGGTCTACGTGTTGATCTGTGTTGCATTTAAAATTGTATTTCATGTCATTTAAACTGTATGTATTTCTATTGAATTTTATTTTCTCGCCACCCTTCCGTTTCCACGAGTGTCTTTGCCACTTGTCAGGCCGCCGTCGCCAATAAGAGGCTGTTCTTAAAGTCTGAACTGATCCACATGCAGTACGTGCCACTTAAACATGAAGCTTGACATTTATTTTCAGGACTTTATTCTCAGCCGTGTTTCCAGCCGACGGCACGAAACACAAAGCGACCGATGCAAAGCATAAACGCCGCAAACCCTCGCTCCACAATTTGTTGCTGCCTGGACGCGCACAGTGATTGAATATTCAATATAAAGCAGATGGATACGCTGTGTGAGTCATGTACAGTGTGTGTCACTATGTCTTGTGTCTCTGCTGCTTCTTCACCGAGACAGATTCCCAAACGTAGACTCTGTTTCTAAAAGCGTTTTCCTTTTGCACTCAATTTATATTAATTCCAGTAACTTCAGGGTTAAGCGTCGATACGACTTCAATCAGCAATTGCATGAATTTTAAGGGAGCATCCGGGCAAGGTCTGCGACCCATATTTAGCACCGCTGTTACTGAGTGAAGGGTTGTAATTAAAGGCAGGTTCACGTCACATCGATGAATACGGGTTATTAAGCTCAGAAAACAGACATGCATAATCCTTAAAATACACAAGGAGGCCCTGAAATATAAATGAATGGGAAAGCTAATGGACATGTTGATGGCGGTTTGGGTAAACCCTAATAAGAATTGATTCTTGGCTGCGAGAACATTTTCATTTCTCAGACCTCGGCCTGTGCTTTACATGTGTAATGAACTTGCCTGAGCATTGATCAAAAAACAAAAATTGGATGAGTAAATCTGCTTAAAAAGGGCCGTCTCCTCCTATCTGCCTGGGCTTTGTCCTGGCAGCAGGCTGGCCGGCACTTACAGAGGTGCTATATGTCTCTTAAATTACTAAATTGCCTTCTGGCCCCCGTGCCTCCCCCCCCTCCCCCCTCCCTCCTAGGGTGGTTGATGGTTTGCGGGCATTAGTCATAAGTTTGTCCCGCAAATATTTAATCCTTGCCGTGACTGACAATGTTGTCAGACCTCTGGACGAGGGTTTTTAACGCCGTTATTACAAGCGCTCCTCCATCCGTGGCACTTTGGATTATTCAAGATTATGTTGTAATCCCTTTTAAATCCTCATTGCATTAAGATTTCAGTCAAAATACGGGCAACTCAGAAGCAATGAGGTCTTAAGCAGGCGTCATGATTCGGGGCAGCCGCCTTCATTTCCTCCCTTATTCCCCCCCGTTCCGTATGTATTCTCCGGTCTCTCTACATTGTCAACAAGCCGAGCAACAGATCTGTGTTTGCTTTGGAGAAGCCTCGGTGATTTATTCCAGGCAGTGAAACGCCCGTCTCCAATCACCGGCGAGGAAAAACACATGTTTACCAGCTCACGGTGTCGAGGCGAGGCAAAGACAAACAGAGGGCGCGGCGCGTTCAAGAGCACGCCAGTTTTCTTTCAGCCTGTGTGTCTGCTTGGGAACTTTCCCGATCAAATGTTTGTCTCCGGCGGTGCGTCCTGTGGTTACTGTTCAACTATTTCTCCCCCCGCCTGATGTTCTCCCGCTGCTCCATACAGCCCTTATCTCTCCTCGCTTGACTTCCCGCCACGCCAGAGAGCCTCCAGCCAGACTCCTCTGACTACGTGTCCGAGCTACATGAATAAAAACAAACCAACTCCAACTTTAAAACTATATGGCTCGTTTTGTCCCGTTCCTCCTCTAAAATCTGCACCGTGGCGGGATGCACGGGTGCTTCTAGGATCACAGCTTTAGGGTCGCATGGCACCCTTGAACTGTGCATTTTAAACATCATTTTGGGCATTCATGGTAGGAGAAACACTGAGTTACATGCATGTAACGACAAAGACATTTCTGAGAAAGCCCTGTGAAAATCAATCCTTTTCTCAGCTTTTTTTTGCAATTTATTAAAGATGGACATATACAGTGCGAGGTTTTTATCTAGTTAGTGTATTTTTGGCTTAACGTTGAAGCTTTCTGACATGATTTGGGCTGGATCTACCCAGACGCATTCATGGACGGTCGGAATATTGAGAATCCGACAAACAAAACATGCTTTTTCAAAGCTGTCGGCAGTATTTGTGGTTAGGAGGGTTAATGCAGAGCCACAGGGCCGTTACTACAAATATAAGGTGAAGCGGTGTAATGAAATCGGATTTCCATCAATGGGAAAGCAGACATTTCCAAAATGCAGTATCGATAACTTTAGAAAATTAGAGATTCATGGGGTTTTGACTTCTGGCTGACGAGCACTACTTTCTCAAAATGGCTCCGATTGTTTTTTCCCTGAATGATCTCGGCGTCTAGATTCTGAGTTTAGTTCCACCACGCTGTGATATTCCTCAGCTCACAGTGCATTAACACAGTTTGCTTGTTTTTCAGCTATTTTTTAGGGGGTGCCAGGATCAAGTTTAAGGTTGCTTCAGCACCCCTAAAAAAATGACGGGATGCTAGTCCGTTGAAAAACAGCTGGTTTTATTTACAAATCACAATAAACGCGTGCGGTTCCATGATGCGACGGTTTGAATCTTACAAGCAAAGTATTTCAAGTTGTTTATTCTCGATGTATTCTTTCGACTTTTTTTTTATAAATAAATATATAATAATAATAATAATATAATAAAAATCAACAATTTGTATAGCGGCCAGTAAAAATTGGCTTCGGGCAGGTAGAAATTATTTTCAGGTAAGAAGTTTGACTGTTAGTTTTACGTTCATTTCTCTATGTCCATGTCTTTCAACGGGGTTTTTTGTACAAGCCTTTTTTTTTAAACATTTTGTATAAAAAACTATTTGAATAGGCGCCAGAATAAAATGACCCGACTGGACAAGTGAGAGAAAAGCTTAGCGTTGAACCCTGGGATGCATGTGCAGAAACTACAGGAAGATATGAGCGCGTTCTCATCCGTCCTGACATGTTTGTGCCGGTGTAGAAGAGCTTCAAGGCTGCAAGAAAAAGAGCGTGATCGGCACTGAGGGAGATCTTTAACAGCATCATGTTTAATGTGATCACTGATCCTTACCACACACACACACACACACACACACACACACACACACACACACACACACACACACACACCCCATTTCTGCCTCCTGGAGACGTTCTGGTTTTTCTTTTCCTTCATCTTGTTGCTTTTGTTGTTTCCGGGGGGGGGGGGGGGGGATAAACGCTCGGAGGTGAAAGGAGAAAGCGGGTACTTGTCGGTGCCACGGCTCTCCACTTCAAACCCGATAAGATGTCTAACGCGCCTCAGAGTCCAAACTTCAAACTGTAGCAGCGAGTCGCTGAGAGAAGAGGAGCGGGATGATCCTGAGTGGAGCAGATCTGGTTCTCGGCGCCACAGGCCGGCCGTGTGTGTGTGTGTGTGTGTGTGTGTGTGTGTGTGTGTGTGTGTGTGTGTGTGTGTGTGTGTGTGTGTGTGTGTGTGTGTGTGTGTGTGTGTGTGTGTGTGTGTGTGTGTGTGTGTGTGTGTGTGTGTGTGTGTGTGCGTGTGTGCGTACATTCACTCCAGTACTGTACTTAAGTCCAAATGTTGAGGTTCTTGTACTTTACTGCAGTAAAAGTACAAACACCACACTGTAAAAAACAAGTAAAAGTCCTGCAGTAAAAATGTTACTTCAGTAAAAGTATGTAAGTATCATCAGGAGTAGAAGTAGAAAGTGGCATGAAAAGACTCAAGGACAGTACTGGAGTAAATGTACTTAGTTACATTCCACCACTAAGTATCTCGGTGTTCATCTTGGAGACATTTCTGTGTGTGGAGTTTGAAAGATGCACGTTTACCAGACAGAGAGGGTCTAATGATGAAAGATGCAATCGAGCTGCATGAATTGTAGGATCCAGTGATTTTTGGATCCTGAGCCCCATAATAGGGGCTAAAAATCTGCATCGTTAACAATTATTTTCTAATCTGTCTCTTCAGTAAGTGTCACTTTTTTCTCCACTCTCTCCCTTAAATGTAAATAAGGATTTTCAAACTTACAACAATCAGCATCTGCAGTGTAACAGCGTCTCATCATCTCGGTATGTCAAATGTATACTCACTAGCTGCAAGTACGCACATGACAGTCACCCTGCAGGGCTGAGGGATCTGAGCCACCCACGCTGAAACCAACGGCCCTCTGGGAACTCTGAGGGAAAACTTTTAGATGCCCCAAAGTTTTTCGGTGAACTACCTCTCCTCTCTCGTGGCCTTTTTGACTTTGCGACAACAGACGGAACGTGAAGAGCGGACTCCGTGGCAGGATGTCTGACTGGCTCGCTGTAGTGTGTGGGGGGTGAAAGTAGGTTACAGTTTGCTTTTAGGACATGTAGCTAACCCCCCCTGACCCTGGCTTGGATCCCCGCTCACGGACGCCTTCAGCAGCCACAGACACACACTTCTCCCTGACGCTCCAGGCCTCGGGGTCGTGGCTACCGGTGTCAGAGTGCACACGCAGCCCGGAGTCGCTTTCACAAAGTGGCAACACTCAAACAGCCGCCCGTCCCTTCCTCTTCCTCTTCCTCTTCTTCCAACCACCAACCTACACATCTGCTTTTTTTTCTCTGGCTAGTACCCAAAACTCCGTCCTCGTAAACCACCATCGCCATTATCATCATCGCTGTCGTCTCGGTTGTGTCGCAGCAGATGAGCCGTTTGAGTTTCGCCTGTGGATAACCCGTATCGTGTTGACAAAAACAAACGGCGGCGGCTCCACCTCAGAGACTCATAAGTCAGTCTGGAAACGTCCCCGCGATCACGCTCGCTAAACTAAACTGACATGGAGACAATCACGGAGCGTGTTTGTCCCCCCGCGTGGCCAACTGTATACAGTTGTAGCTTCTATTTAACTTCCATTTTTACCCGTGCTTTGTGCCAGCTTTGTCAGTCCGGCAAGTCATGCATCCTTCTGTAATCAAATGAAAACTTTCATTCATCTTTCATATCCAGTTCAGACAGGCCCGCGACTTTTTGAGACAGTTTTGATGAACAAGAAAACCAACAAAACAAGATACTCAGCAAACATATCTTTCAAAATGATTGTAAATTATACAAATCAGGATTTTCCGTATTCAAGTAGTTTAAAAAAATAACTTGTCTGGCCCTACCACCTTTTTCTATTTTTCTACTTTAGTTTTATACAAAACAATTTAATTCTTCACTTACTTATACATGTATACAAACACATACATGCACGTATCTCTGTTGCGTCTCCCAGTATAACAGGTTGCATGTTAAAGAGCTGAGCACTCTGCACACTGTCTGCCTGTTCAACACATATATACTGTACACACACACATACACATGCATACACACACACATACATATACGCATGCATACACACTCATACACATGCATACACATGCATATACACACAAATGTTCATGCACACACATACACATGGATCTACACACACATATACACACACACGCATATACACATATACACATGCATATACACACAAATGTTCATACACACACATACACATGCATACACACACATATACACATGGATCTACACACACACACATGCATACACATATATACACATGCATACACACACATATACACACACACGCATATACACATGCATATACACATATACACATGCATACACACACACGTTCATACACACACACATACACATGCATACACACACATATACACATGCATACACACACACGTTCATACACACACACATACACATGCATACACACACATTCATACACACACATACAAACACACACACACACACACACACACATTCATACACACACACATACACATGCATACACACACACATTCATACACACACATACACACACACACACACACACATTCATACACACACACATACACATGCATACGCTCACACACACACATGCATAGACACACATATACACACACACACACACAGACATATATACATGCATACACACATTCATACGCACACACGTATACACAGACACATTATTTTTATTTTCAGGCTGTCACCTACTGTCAGTTATATCAAACCAAATGATAACCCATCCAAATTATACATAATATACAATCCCCATTTTCCTAAGACAAGTGAAGAAAAAATATGTTTTGAAGAGAATTGTACAGATTTAACAACGTTTTCATAGACCCTCACAGGCCCACAGATGCAGAAAGTAAAAATAATGTCGTTTCTTTTAGGAACATACACAGATTTTCTGTAATCGCACGTGTGTTTTACCTGTATTTAGCTTTTTGGATCAACAGAAATGTCCGTTAAAGGTACAGAGGATCTACTTTATAATTTAGAGAATTTTCACTTTTTTCTCATCAGACAGTCCGGCAAAAACTCCGATCTTACCGTTTGTTTTGAATGCCTGCGGCAAAAAGTTAAGTCCAAATCAACTTTAGTAGAAAAGCAAGCCGACGTCACCCTGCTGTGGACAGACGTAACGTTCACTGGCTGTCAGACTCGTCGGTAACATTACTGTAAACAAGTTGTAAACACTATAAAAGGAGGTCTGGTGGGTTTGGCGGTTTGGCCGTTTCATGTTAAACTAAAAGGATCTTTCTCTGTAACTAAAAGCTCTATCTCTGTAGGGATCCTTTCATAATGTTGTCAGACTCTTAGAATAATAATCTGAGTCTGTCAGCAGCAACAACAGAACTTTTAGTGGACTAACTGCTGCTGAACATCAGTCCTGTAGGGTTACATCACAGCCCGGTCTGTGGCTGTTGGTTACAGCGTTAATGCTTAATACTGGACCAGTTTCAAAGATTGTTGCTCCCATCAGTCACTTACACACAAAAACATAGGGGTAATAGGGTCCAGGTTGGCCGTTTAAGCCGCTATCCGGAGAACTTTCCAGGGAGCACTTTGCATGAAACGGCTGAGATGTTCCCGCCAGCACACTCGTGTTCTTCTCCAGTTTATACGAGTTGCAGTATACACATGCCATAACACAGAAATATTTTGTCAATAGGCATATACAAAGTACTCTTCAGGCCACAGGAGAGCCATGAGAGAGTGTCCAATGTTTTTAAGAGGTCGATTCTGTGTTAAAAACAATGGGCAGTAAAAAAAATCCCCTCAGCCGGAGGGAAGAAAGCCACTTTCACCCGAGTGTTTACACATGCTCAGCTGGATCCGTCGGACCCCACCTCGCTGCAGACCTGCGCCGCCGTACAAATAAACAGGAAGGCCACAGGCACTTGGATGAAGGCCACACTCATAATTCACCTAAAGCAGTATATTTTACAGAGGACCCCGGCGCTTTGGTGTGGCTCCAGCAAAAGGAATAAACTGTTAATCCATAAAAAAGGCACGCTGGTTATGCGATACGGCACTTTAGGTGCCATCTGAAAAGCTCCATATCCTTTTAGCACCGTGCCCATGTTGACTTGGATGGAGGCTGAAAGAGAACTGTTAACAATAGGGATCGTATAACATGGATGTTGTGGTTGTTTGTTAGATATAGCATATTTATGTGGCAGGGGGAACACTGCAGTTATGAAAGAAGCCGGACTTTTTATTTCTGGGGTCGGAAATGCTCGTCCCAAAACAGCTGGCAGCTCAATTAAAGTCTCTCCACAAAATGTTACCACAGACTGTTACCACATGTAGAGTAACTCTGCACGACGTTGAACTCCGACACCTTTTGGAAGGAGCTCTGATTGACAGGAAGTGTTTATCTTTTTAGCGGGAAACAATAGCAGGAAATTGCCTCCCGAAGCCGCCGTTTCCAGACGCTTGGAGTTGTCGTCGAGCTGAGTGACTTCTCTTTATTTCTTGATTTAACTGCGCCACAAAAAGAGAAAAACCCTCCAGATCTCCTCGGCTATACACTTAGACAAACGTAGCAAACATGAAAAGCAGTCTTCAAGAGCTATCTTTTTATCCCCTCTGCGCGTTT